>CABFWB010001963.1:70394-118650 GCA_902151455.1 Timema bartmani
CCCCCCCCCCTCCCCCAAGCTAGTGAGGGGTCACTCTTATAACAAATGTTTGCGCATTGGATACCCCAATAAGCTATTTAGAGTGTATTTTTTTTTAACTGCACTCCTTTAGTTTCTACTTGTCAACCTCTGTGGTCTTGGTATAAAGTGCTCACCTCAGGACCCGATGTTTGTGTGTTCAAACACAGCTGAAGTTTTTCTTGAGTGATAAAAATGTGTAGCACAACTTCCTTCGGAGGGGAAGTAAAGCTGTCAATTGTGGCATGTAAAATAACCCTGGAAGTTCCTTTTGCGCTTGCTCATATAAATTAAGTGTGGAAGGCAACGAGGAACCATCACACTCCCTGAACTCCTTTAGTACATAGAATTTCTACCATATGGTGCAGGGAGCAGTAACCAGCCGAAGGGATGAGTGCATACCCAGCTACGGATGGATAGAAATCACATGAAAACAACCTTTGGGTGTTTGACTTAAAAAGATGAAATAAGGCCACTAAACTCCATCACTCTTCAGATTTATCCTCCGCTGTGTAAAGGGGGACATAACAGTCGGCCTCAAGTCATTTGACCTAAAAATAATTTGGTTTAAAAGACAGTTGGCCTGAAAGTCAGTATACCTAAAGGTCATTTGGCCTAAAATCAGTTAGGCAAAAGTCATTTGACATACTCCTTTGGCCTATTGATCTTTTGGAATTAATTTTTATTAGGAGCTGAGACTAAGCAGGGAATAGTGGTGTATCAAGGGCTGTAAATGGGTAATAGTAGTGTATAAGGTGTTTAGATATCCTTAATAGGTTTTATTAGTCATCTTTTGACAAGAAGTGGTTTAAATACAACTACAAATATTGATCTCATTCCAGGTAACTTCAGAAAAGAAAACTTTGAGTTGCGATGATTGTGAATACAGTACAACTAAACTTCACTTGATGGAAAGACATAAGCGTAGCCATCATAACACCAAACGGGACATGGACTTTCAATGTCAGCAGGTAGAGAATTGATGCAACTTATTGAACAGTCAATTTATAAAACTCCATGGTGTCAGCTCGCAATCGAGCCATACCGACCGAGCGTTGGTGAAGATAGTGCCAACTTCTGTGGATAGAGGGTGTCATGTTGTCAGCATAAAGAACCCTCCAGTAATTTCTCAGTTTTCTAGACCACAGCTGCTACTTTTTCATTCAAGTAGCTCATTAATTGTCCTTATGAGGCTGAGCTGACCCCGTTCCAGACCCACTACTTCACAGAAAATCTTGAAGTGCTGGAGATCGAACCTGAGATTTCTGGTTCTGTAGCCAGGGACGATGACTGTTTGACTACATAGGCGGTCATCAACTTATAAACAAAGATTATTTCCAAAATATAATATGGCTTGAAATTATTTTATATTTGACTTCGGCCTGTATTAACAATATAATTTTAATTATCATTTCACCTACCTATTAAAATTACCTGGGAGCGAGAAATGTTTTTGTCAGTCGGTAATTTACTTACCTAAACTTCTAGTTGGTTAACATATTTTAAACACACTCGATGGGCACACATTTTGGCTTATGCAAGATTAAAAATAGCACCAGGATTTAATTGATGTTTTATTTTATTTTTTGCAGTGTTCATATAAGGCTATTCGTAAAGAGCATTTCATGAGGCATGTAAATAATGTACACAATGACAAAAGGCCATACTTATGCGACCATTGCGGCAAGTCATTTAAGCGCTCAGATGCCCTGAAACACCACACTTTTACCACCCATGGTTTGAGCGCATATCAGTGCCAAGTGTGCAGTAAGATTTTCCGTACTCAGGCACAACTCAACACACATTTGGTAAGTGGGAAGTTATTTTTACCAGGACTTAATTCTCTGTTCTTGTCATAAAAAGTTATACACACATATAAGGTAGGATGGTAGGGATTGCAATCTAATGTCAGTGTTTTTGCAGTTCTTAAATAAATAAAAATTAAGCAAAATAAATCAACTATTCTCCAGATTAAACATATAATTTAATTTTCTTCACATGATAATTTAAACAGTTCTTGAATATCTGTCAAGGGTGTCCTAGAATTTGATGAGAGCTTTTTCTCTTCATTTACAAAGTTTTTTGTCAAATGCCGCTATGCTCATGACAAATATCCAAGAATTGTTGAGATTACTATATGTATAAAACTAAACAACGTTTTTAATGAAGCATTATTTGATTTATTTTCAAGAAATAAATTGTTTGCTATGAAAACTCTAAAAACACAACTTTTCTTGTGTCGATGTTTTGTGGTTGTATGGCTTACCTTATATTATATTGTTACATACTAATTTTTGTTACTGTACTTTATATATCTATGTAACATAATGAGATATTTATTTTTCAACATTGGAAATTAATTTTTATATTATAATCAAAACTATAGGATGTTGAAATGTATACTAATGTTTTCTGGCTAGAGCTTTGTTAAATAAATAGTAACTTAAAATGTTTTGGATTAGTTACAACAACCATTATCTGGTTTATGCAATGAAACGTCAGAAGTTATATTGCTCAAATGTAACTCAAGCCAGAAAACATTAGCTTTAATTCAAACACCGACCATGAAAGCCTTCAAAATAAATTTTATTTTAGGATATACAAAGTCAATAGATATTAGTTAGCCTCTACTTTCTAGTCTAGCTCAATATAGTAAAATGTAGTTTGGATATTAAAAATATATTTAACCAACTGTATTGTAATTATAGGCTTGTGTCTGACTAAGAATATCTTGCATTTGTGATTTATTAATTTACTTATTTATTGTAACTTTTAGAGTGTTTTTTTCTATAAAATGTAACTATTAGCTTGTTATTTTGCACTAAACAGTGAATCTCCTAAATAGGTATTGGGGAAAATAGACAACCAGTATTGAGTGTAGCCATCTGTGATTGTTAGTCGGGCCAATATATGAGGCAAACCTTGCCAGATTAAGCAAATTTTAATTTAATTCACCATTTGTTAAAACCTATACACTAAAACTTTCCCGGCTTGTCAATGCATTAGAAGGGTTGTCACACACTTGAAAAACAGGGAATTTTGCAAAATCTAGTAGAAGTATTGACTTTTTTTATTTGGGACATTTAACTGAAAGCTTAAATAAAATATTAAATCTTTGGATGGATGAAAAAGTGAACTGAAGAATTAAGCATGCTGATTCAACCATGTCTTATTACCCCTTAAACAAAGACTATGAACAAACATAATATGTATTTCCCCATCAATCTTAAATCATCTTGTTTTAAATATAAGTTACATGACTTCACACCTGTCTTTGATGAAAAATAAAATTTTTGTAACTTGATTAGATTTTTCTGTGAAGTAGTGGGTCTAGAACGGGGTTAACTCAGACTCGTGAGGACAAATGAAGAGCTACTTGAATGAAAAAGTAGCGGCTACAGTCTAGAAAAATGAGATTAACAATCTAATCTGCCTGAAAAAATGGGAATTATTTCAGGAAAACCTGTAAAACACCAGGAATTTGGTTGGGATAAAATAGTGGCAATCCTGATTCCTGGATAATTCAGTGGTTAGAACAAAGCCAAAGGTCCTGGGTTTGATTCCCATGTCCAGGTGTCATTTTTCAATTGAAAGAAAATAATCCTGATGAGGCCTAAGCACAGAAAAGTTATTTTTAATTACTTCATTCCAGGCAGTTCACTCTAATATCCGTGCCTTCTTGTGTGAGGTGTGTGGTTCTTCATTCAAGACGAGAGCTGCCCAGTATAAACATGTTCTCCACATTCACAAGAACCCGAAGGCATATTCTTGTACACAGTGTTCAAGAAAATTCAATACAAACTATGCTTTGAGGCGCCACACAAAACAACACAGGTATGTACAAGGTGCTAGTACAGTAAGCTCACCATTATTCCTATACATGTCATAAAATTTTGTTTCCATCCATCTCTCTCTCCTAGGTTTCTACCAGGTTCTGTGGTCGAATGGTTCTAGGGTGTCCCTTTCACAATAGACTGGCTGCCGTTAACACGGATTTGAATCTCTGTCCGGTGTACTAAGAGTGGTTTTCCATCATCCCTCCCATTCAAATTATATTACACTTCCTCATACCTAACACATTAGTGCAATTAGTACGTATCTCTGTACAACCTGAGCGGGTAGTAAGACGCGGTGATAAAAAGAGCTAGGTTTCTGAACAAACTGTGGTGTGTTAAAGAGCTGTGGTTTATCTTTAAGTATGGCAAACAACACAATTGTTTTAGACCTGTTTGTTAAGTAAATGTTAGTTTGAGATATGACAGGAGATTAAATTTACTTTTAAGGCCCTTGGCCCTGTCGAGTGCAAGTATAAAACCTATTTTGTGGGATGGTGGGTGGGAGGGTGAAAGGCATGGCGTGGCTTCACAACCGACCAAAGTATCCTTCCATGTCAACAAGAACAGTTGGATCATGGAAACTGCAGATGGCGCTAGCTGCCGGACAGGTCTTGCGGAAAAATCATATGTTTAGAAATATCAGTTTTCTCAAGAACGAGTGAAATTTTTATGTTAATATTTTCAACACCCCTTCTAAGATAATATATCGATGTTTAGTAATTGTTACATTTTCTTATTTTTTGTAATGAAGCCGACATTTTCTAGTGAAAAATGTCAATTTTATCGATATTTGATCACTGTTAAAATTATAAAGGATGTGTGTATACAAAAGGTATAACTTAATCAACAGGCTTCTATTCTTGAACAAACCGTTTGTTCCCATGGTTCTGCATTTCCACGCCAAATGAAAATGGTCAATCGCCTTAAATTTGTTCATCCATGCAATTCCTCCCTTTATCTAAACAGAGAGTTAAAAGTCTACTTTATTTAAATTATGCAACAACAATTCAAATTAATTTCTAATTTTGAGTTTGGAATTTAAAATAATCTTTCTTATATCTGAAAACAAATTAGGCAAGTATTCAATGGTTACATTTGCAAATATATTAATTTATTCACATTCTTCTACAAGCAAATCATTTTGCTAGTAACATATATTTAATATTATTTCTTAATACTTTTCAAGATTCGTAATAATGAATTTGTTTGTTTTAAAAAAATCCTGGTATTTAGCAATTTCAACTTTTCTACAGCGACCAACATGTAAAAATCCGAACTTGATACATTTTCAGCATCCTCGAATTAAAGCCCCTAACATATACTTAACATTTCTGGTTATATGTCCTTAATACATGCAGTAGCGTACTAATTTGCCAAAAATGTAATGTTTTATCTTTCTCAAATTCGAATTTTTAAATAACTCACAAAAATAATTATATTTAGAATATTTTAATTATGTTAACTAGAAGCTCCATTATGTCATAGGTGTGCCTATATGGGAGGAGGGGGGCAGGCAGGTAGGCCATGTCACCCCCTAATGTTGCTTCAAATATTGTTTTTAACACACACAAATGTAATAAATAATTATTTGGTAGGCGAAGGAGGCATTGAACTCTAATTACAATAAAAAAAAAGCTCTAAATAACTTTTAGAGGTATCTAATTTTTTTTAAAAATCTCCAGATAAGGATCACTTCAAATAAATTATAGAGGCATTGGATGAAAAAAAAAATGTAGCAGTGTAGGCCCAACTAGTCCAAATAGCTTTTAGAGACATCTAATTTTATTTTTTTAAATCCAGACAATGACCATTCTTAATAGCGTCAAAGGGTATGCACATTTCAATGTTTTGTTCAAGGACCTCTTTGAATAGCACCCAGCCTCCAACCCTTTGGCTACACGGTCCAAATCCTTCAAACCAACCTTGTTTAGGCTGATGCTTGCACTCCTCATCTCAACATAAAACCACCCCCCATTGATGACTATCAAAATAAATTGACAATTTTTGGCTAATGATGCATAAACAATTTTAAACACCTTAAAGATAGTAATGGAAAAGTTCATATTGATCTGGCAATCTGTGTTGCCGGTACTTTTTGATAGTGCACCTCTAATGGCTGATCATACAATACATTGCTTTCACATTACTTAAATCTTGAGTTTTGTTTATTCTTATATTTTGTGAGTTATTTGCTACATTGCACATTGTTATTGAAAGGAATAAAACCACCAGACATCCATAAATAAAAGCTAAATAGAAAGACATCTCGAAATTTCTCAGGGCCAGCAAAGAACCTCAAAATTCTCACTTGAATCTCTTGACTGTTATGGACACTTGGATCACAGTACTCTGACGACACTTTTTTAATTAGGCCTACGTTACATAAAAACATTTATGTATTTGATTATAATTCACTTTGAATTTAAAAAGTGTATTAATCACAACTTGTGAATGTGAGGAATGCCAGGCCTCCACCGTGGTTCGGATTCCACGTTAAACTGTAGGTCCTCCATTTCATCTCACAATCACCATACCATTACACATTAGCGTAAGTGCGTATAACCCGAACAGGTGTAAGACGCGGGGCTGCTGCTGCTAATAATAATAATAATAATAATAATAATAATAATAATAATAATAATAATAATAATAATAATAATAATAATAATAATAATGACGACGACGACGACGACGACGACGACGACGACGTCGACATCGACATCGACATCGATATCGATATCGATGATGATATCGATGATGATATTGATGATGATATTGATGATGATGATATTGATGATGATGATGATGATGATGATAAATAATTTAAAAAGTGGACTTCACACACCCTTACTATTAGTTATTTGTAAGTAAAATCTTTCACTAAGGAATATAATATGTTTGTCATCCAAGGTATTTAAAAATAATTTATATTAGATTAGCCAATAGTCTGTGCTTCGCACGGGTTTCATATTTTTTGACATTTTGAAACTATTCAAAAGCTACCTCCTTTCTGTTTCGCCATCTTAGGGAATTAATTTCTAAATACAGTAGGATCTGGCTAATTTGACATTGGTTAGTTCGAAAAATTGGTTAGTTCAAACCCACCATGATTCTTCATGAAGTTACTATTTAAATCAATGGTAAAAAATAACATTTAGTTGACTTTTCAGAAGGAAATATTTGGTTAATTTGATGACTATTGTTAATTTTTTTAAGCTTGTACTCATTTCAAATCAAACTTAATTTTATTAAATCACCCAATATACCAAAAATATCAAATAATGCCAGATATATTGATGTATAGTAAAAGAGAAGATTCACTAAATCCAAACCAGATGTTAAATACAACATTTTTAAAGCAATCAGTGAACTTGCAAAGTTTGTTTATTGCGCCAAGATAAGCAAACCACAACAAACTTTAGATCATTAATTTTTTAAATGTAATGTCATTTAAGTGCAAAAACTTATTAAGTCTACAATTTCCTTATGTTAATTTTTCCATGTTTTATAGTGTGTGTTTAAATTTTTATTGTTTTTTCATGTAGGCCTACGTATATATTGCATGTGTTTTACATAACATATATAAAAAGTCTGTTAATATTTAGCATATTTTGTGACTATTAATTTATTGTGTACCAGCCGCCTAAATGCTCATAAAAACAGTTCGAATTTTGGATACTTTGAATTATTTTAGATATCCCCTGGACTTCGAATTAAAAAGGTTGTACTGTATACCAAAATATTTCTGACCTGTTACCTAAAAATAACCTTCCTGCCTTTACACATCAAGTGATTTGGAAGAGACAAAAAAAAAAGGTCTCGTTTAATCCCCTTTAGGGGTGGAGTTTCAAAAAATCCCAAATCACTCTGGCCCATTAAGCTACCTTAAAAGAACATCCCTGACACTTTTCTTTTCTATCTCGAGTAGTTTGGAAGATTAAAAAAATCCTCCCCTCCCCACCCTCTTAGGGAATGAATTTTTAAAAATCCCCCAAAAAACCTCTGGCTTGCTGCCTAAAAAGAACCTCCTTGCCAACCTTAATTTATCCAGCTCAAACAGTTTGGAAGACACAGAAAAACCACCCCCTTCTGCTTCACTAACTTTAGGGGTGTAATTTTGAAAAATCCCAAAAATCTTCTGCATCATTACCTAAAAAGCTATGCCTTTAAAAAATTTCAAACTCTCATTTCACCCCTTTAGGGATTACATTTCGCAAAAGCCCTTCTTATCTTACCTGAAAGAAACCTCTCTGCCAAATTTCAGGATTCCAAGTTGAGGGGTTGAGGAAATACGTTAATGAGTCAGCTACTCAGTGAGGGAGCTTGACAAAATCACAGTGCCACCCCCCCCCCCCCCCCCCCCCCCCCCCCCCCCCCCCCCCCCCCCCACCCCCNTATGTTAGTACATATTCACACCCACTCTAATAGATAATAGATATAAAATTATATTTGAAGGTACAGTTTCAATAGTTGACATCCCGCCTATAATTAAAGATTTATATCCGTTCAGAATCAATTTAAAACCTACTTCCACCGTTAAGGATACAAGAGTAAATTGCTACAACTGGCGCTTACATTTTCAATGTGTGAAAAGTTTATATTTTAAAAGTTAAATTTAAATAAATATTCAATCCACTATGATAGAATCAGGTCTTCCTAAAATTCATTATTGAACTAAACCCTCATTTTTATAGAATGTCCAATTTCGACCACCAACATTGATTGAATGGCACTAAAATTTGGTGTTGTATGAATATATTTAATTTAATTTATTATTATTATTATTATTATTATTATTATTATTATTTATATGAAGTAGTAAACATGTGATTTCTGAACCGACTGAATATATCAGCACACTAGTGGATTTATTAATTTAAAAAAAAAATCCATTGCGTGATCCTACAAGCAATGTATACTGACTGACCAAGCTGCCGCTTGCCGTTAGCAAAGCTGAAACATTTGCGGAGTAAGGGGTGTCATGTAATCAGCCCAACAAACCCTTTGGCCCTTAGTCTCAGTTTTCTAGACTGGAGCCACTACTTCTTTATTCAAGTAGCTTTTCATGTGTCCTCACAAGGCTGAGTTTGATCTCATTCTAGACCCACACCGAAGATAGAAGCCAGGAGCTTGGATCATTAGTTTCCAATAATTCCTTCTAAATTACTATGTAGTTTCTCTTTACACAATTAACTAAACAGACTCGGAGTATTAATACAATTGTAATATTTTAAGCCACTGTGACAACACGGGTTTCCAGTTTTCAAATCACAGCCTTTCCATGAAAATCAGACTGGTAATAGAGATTCTCAACAAATAACACAACTCTTTTTATAATAAAAAGATGATTCTTTTTGTTGTTGTTTGTAGCTTGGACAATAAAACCAACTGTATGCAGCTCTTGGAAGAGACATCTGGTGTTTTTTGTGAAAACCCAATAATAGATATGGATGCAACTGCTTCTTTGGGGATGCACATCGGCTCAGACAGTCATATGCCACCTCTTACAGGCAATACTCTTTTGATTCAAGATTCCTTACAGCTTACCCTTAATGATAACCAAACTGCTATTGCTGTACAAGTGATTGGAGTGATTTAAATTGGAATTAGTATACAGCTACTTCAAAGTTATTAATAAACCAAAGAGACTTGTGCTATATAAGTAATGTCATTCATTCCAACCTGTTAACTATTTAGTATTATTTTAACTATTTTTTATTGTTGGTCAATTTGAATCAAAATATTAAAGGTGTTATTACCACAAGATCATAATGTGGATAAGTGGAATTTGTTGCAATTTCAAATATATTGTGCTTGTTTTATTTTCTATTATAAAAATGAGGGGCAATGGATGTAGGAAATATTAAATAAAATGATAGAATTAGTGGAAATAAGCAAAATAAAAAAGTTTGGCTAAGAGAAAAATAAGCTATAGAATCCACTAGAATGGTGACTTTTAACATTCTTTCATATTTTCAGTTGTATTAGTCACTTACAGCTTTGGCCTGGCTTATGTTCATTCTTAACTTATGAGTCATAACTAGTTATAAACATAATGATTCATATTTTACTCATATAGATTGTTATTTTACTTCTAGAAATTGGCCTAACCTCTTTGTTATAATAAATAAGGTCTCTAAAAATACTTATTTTATAAGTTCACACCCACACACAAAATTGCTCATTAAATTGTTTATTTTGAAACATGAAATAACCTAATTTAACCTTTTTAGTGCCAGAAGCCGATCTGATTGGCTACTATCTTCCACTGTTAAAATGCCACAATCTGATCGGCTTTCCAGATATTCACTAGTTCTGGATTTACCAGATAGATATGGTAGGAGTGTACTATGTCACTTTAATAAGAGAATTCCTCATCTATTATAGAACAATGCAGATAAATGATATTACAATCTAAAACATGTCTTAGTAAATAACAGTTTGGTGACCTATCTTGTATATACTTATAAAAATAATAAAATAACTGTGGCACTCTTTGCAAACAAATCTGGTACAGGTGTGGCATAAAAAAGGTTAAGTATTGCCCGTACTATTCACTTAAATTTATTCATGTTTTTGGTTCTGATTTGGTTATTTTTGTGTGTATTAAGGTAGATCCACTTTTTTTTAAATAAAAAAAGATTTCCACTTTATTTTCAATTTTTTACTTTCAATCATATTAATTAATGTTAGAGAAAACGAAATCAAACATTTGTTAATAACAAACAAATTCAAATGTAAACAGAAGATAGTTTCCATCTGATGAATCTATTGGAGTTTTAATTGGCAAGAATCTGTACTGCCATTCTTATTTATTATGTAAGCAATCCAAAGCTTTTCTATGCTCAAGTCCTTACATAATGCATAGTTTTAACTCCTATTTATAAACTGTCCACTATTCACTATGTTTTGATTATTAATGCTAGCATTCTGAGTAAGCTAATGTGTTTTTGTGCATTTTGTGCATTATATAATTACCATACACTATTCACTATTATGACTAAATACAAAGCCATCCTAAACAACAAGATTATGGTACCTATTTTGACCTTCTTGACTTTATCAAACATAAAGATGTCAAAAACAGACCCACCAAAGAAATAACTCTAATTTCTGATCCAAGCTATTGTGATATTTCGGTTATTGTTTAATACAGGTTATTCTTTTATAGTCCATCATGTGCTACAACTGTCACTTTAGATTTATTTTATCAAAACCTATAAAGTACTCCTCTGATCTCCCTTTATGTCGTTGTCTTGTCAGGATGGCTATGGGAAGGGGTTGCGGCTCACGAGATGTATAGAAATTTGTTTTGATGTTATTTATTGAAGAATGCTACTAATCTACAGAAATGGCTGCATAAAATGTGAAGATGTTTTTTAACTAAGCTAGCTAAAGACTTAAGAATCGTGGAGATGTAATGTCGGTAACCCACATAATGCCAGTGCATGGTGTCTGAACCATGTCTATACACTTAGTTATATTTTAGAAGAGAGAACTTATCTTTGAAAACTACATCAATCACCAACTTGGAGTGTCTCCTCCTTAATTGCTATGTCCTCTTGACCAATTAACAAGAAACGGAGCCTTCCCCAAGAAGTAGGAATTGTTGGCAACTCTCCACTCCGAAGGAGGGGTGGTAGGCATTGAACTACATTCAATATGGTGTGTGGATTCAGGAATCCATTACTTGGCCTACTGGCAATTTAGTTCAGCATTCATCAATACATTACACAACTTAACTAGGTCTATGAGAGAATAAAGTCAACTAGGCAGTGTGTTGTAGTAAAATGTTGACTAGAAAAGTAATTTTTCAAAAATGTTCTCCTGCCAATATTTTAATGTATCTTGAATATTCAAAACATTGTATGAGGGTAAGATGAACATGAAGGAAGAAAGGATCTATCTTTTATTGAAGCTTAGCCATAATCTGTATTTTGCAAGCCACTTCCCTTTGTTTGAATTGGGAACTGTTGAATTATTTGGGAAACACCCAGTTGGTGAATATTTCATCTTGGTTGTGAGTAGTGTTCAGCCTCCATCACATCTGGAAGAAAGCGACGTTATACATTTAAGTACATATGAAAAGGGGATTAAAGATTATAATCACGAAAATAAGATGTATTTTGATTATAATCTAATAAATTTTAAAATGAGCCCTGGACATGGGAATCAAACCCAGGACCTAAGGGTTATCATGCCAATGCTCTACAATTGAGCTCTCCAGGGATTGTCCCATGCTCAGGGCCATTCTTCACTCACATTTTAAGGCAGAGCCTGAACAGCTGCCGGTGACCAGGTTGTGGCATTATGCTGCTAATAGTAAAAATGCATTGCACATTCCAAGTGAATATACCTATGCAGTCAGCAGTTTTATATTGAAAAATTTTGAAATTATTGATATTTGATCACTGTTGAAATTATAGAGGAGGTGTGTATATAAAAAGTATAAAATAATCAACACGCTTCTATTCTTGAAGATAACTGTTTGTTCCCATGGTTCTGCATTTTCACGCCAAATTAAAAGGGCCAATCACCTTAACTAGTTTTAATGTTTTAGGATAGATACTCATAATAAAAATAAATGTATTGATTTTATTCATAAATCTTTCATATTTAAACACCTTTGTTGTATATGGGATTTCCATTCAAAACTATGCATTTATTCATTTTAAATTAATTTTTAAAGTTTCTTAAACTCAAACTGGCACAGAAACTAAAAAGGGGGATAGAGGGTTACATCAGTACAATAGACACACCCAAATTTGTATTGTTGGGTACATAATGTCACTTGCACCTACCCAAATTCTAAAGGTAAATTGACACCGGAGTGAACGTCAGAGAATATGAGCTAACAAGCATTCACAGAACTTTTGCTCCTGCTCCATTAGGAGCTGTTCAGACCTGTTTGATAGGCGTTCATACCGGGGAGAAGAACTTGAGAATTGGCGATGTTCGCAAAAGATCCACCCATCTGCAGGTAACTTGGGAGTGTTGAGTAGCCAACTCATATTTTTAATTGTAGGCCATAATCATAGTTTAAATAGTGTTCTATGGAAAGAAGTGTTGATGAAGATCAGATAGCATTAGTTTGTATGATGGGTACACTTGTAGTTGTGGAAATAATTGTGCAGAATAGAAGGAAAAAAAGAAAAATTTGGGTGACAGAATTTTACAAAGACGTAAAACCCATGGATATGGAACACTTCTAATAGATTTGCTGCTCGAACCTTCCTTAGTTCTTTTCCACAACTTTACCTGCATGTAACCAGATAATTTTATTTGGCTATTCAGAAAGATTGAGGATAACATTCCCAAGGAAGACACAAACTGCAGGAGAACCCTACCGCCTGAAGAAGGACTAGCACTAACGCTAAGATTTTTGGAAACTGGAGACAGCTACGCTAGTTTTATATACCTATTTTGAATTTCAAAACCTACAGTTTGTACCTTAATCAGATCATTCCAATATGGACTACTGTACCAGAAAACGACAATCACTACAAAATAAGTACAAACAAGTATGAAGTCTATCCAAACTGTAAACACACAAAAATAAATGATGCAGAGCAGTACGCGAGCAAAGTTTGGCTGTTTACAACAGAACAAACAGAGAAAAGGGGAGAGCACAAATTTCCTTTGATAACTCACTCAAAGAATGACAGCAGGCAGATCATCAGCAAATGCAAACCAAACCTGAGCGATCGCTGCTGAATGGTGTTTGCTCTAGTTCGCAGACTGTTTACACACAAGATATTATCAATTCTTTGATGCTCATTCGCACGTAATTTCAAACGTTGGCTCCAGTGTAAATGGGACATAAGATAAATTTTACCCATAGATTAAAGGCAACTTATTGTAAACTCTGAACTTGGTGCTTTGTTACATGCTTTTCATTTCCTTAATATTATTTGAAAAAATATTCTAAGAGATATTGTTAGTCTGGTTTCATTATTTTATATTGAGATTGAAAACTAAAATAAATGGGTGTATACAAGTCAAAGTATGTCGTGACAAACCTATTTTATATAAGCTCCTATATAATATTTGTGTAGAAATGTATTGATTGATATCTTGGTATAAAAAAATTTAGTTATGAAAAAATACCAATAATAACAATGTTTCCCAACACCCATATAACGTCAGTATGGATTTAAAACTTGTACATTGCTCTCAGACATAACGTGACTGTGACTTGGAACTATTTTACTGTACTCATCCATTAAACTACATTATATTCTGCAATTAAATCTATCCTAAACCACACGAGTCTCCCACTAAAACGTATAAAGGCTTGTGGCGCAGAGTATGGTATGTATATCTTGCAACACAGTATGTATTGGCTTTGTTCTTTTACAATATCTAGGTGTACTCCTAACAGAGGCCACTCAGATGAACAACAATACAGTTAAGAATCAAATAGTCGAAGCTATTATTTATGCTTTTTAGTGAGGAATTCTCCATCTCGATATCATATTCTGAAAATTGAAAAATGACACCTACACAGGAATCGAACCCGGGATCTTTGGTTTAGTACGCCAATGCTCTACCACTTAGCTATCCAGGAATCGTCCCATGCCCAGAGTCATGCATTCTCTTACAATTATAATAATTGTACAAATGGCCAACTACCGAGTCAAAGGTGGATGCGTTATCTGATAGCTCCTAATCTTAATAAAATCACACATTTGTAGCCGACAATTTCCACACGTCCATCATAGACTCTACCTTAAAATATGAGTGAAGAATGACCCTGGGCACGGGACGATTCCTGGATAGCTCAGTGGTTAGAGCATTGGTGTACTAAGCCAAAGGTCCCAGGTTCGATTCCTGTGTACAGGTGTAATTTTTAAATTTTCAGAATACAATACAGTTACATTTGTACCCAATTGTTTCTTCTTACATCGCTTACCCTCTTCTTTACATCACTTTAGACCAATGGTTCTCAACCTGGGGGAAGAGGGGGGGCATGGAACAATCCGGAAATAACTTTCAAAGTAATATAAAAATTGAAGATATTAATTTAAATCACTTTTCCAAATAAGTAAGAAAATTATTTCTTCCAGTATTGTCAACAAAGTCTACCAGCTGTAATAAATTGAGTGACCAGCCAAAAGTGTGCCTGCACGTGTTGATTTTCAAGCTCGCAAGCCCCAAATTCACCCCCAATTCTCCTCTATACCCTCTCCTTAAGCCATAGGTTCAAAAACCTTTTAGACAAAAGAAGCCTTTGCACCCAAAAAAAAATTATGCTGGAGCCTTCATAGCATTTATCACACTAATAATATGAACATTCACATACTGTACTACAAATAAAATGAATATCACTAAAATTAAACAGTGTTGTCAATTTGAAGTGGAAAGCGATTAGCAATATGCTCTGTTAACATTAAACCCAAAATTCAAGAAACAATGAAAATAAAACAACAA
Source organism: Timema bartmani (assembly GCA_902151455.1). NCBI lineage: Eukaryota > Metazoa > Arthropoda > Insecta > Phasmatodea > Timematidae > Timema > Timema bartmani. The sequence goes on from CABFWB010001963.1 coordinate 85,679, forward strand.
CCATAGTGATAATCTTGAGTCATTTCTTTCTACCACAATCCTGACAGTGCTACATTGATTTTTGTATAAAATAAAGAAGTGAGTTTAAAGCATTTATGTATGTATTGTTTTTATAATTATCCAAAAAATAAAGAGGGTTATGAGAATTTTATTATCTACCAAGGGGGAGCGTCAACTGTAAAAAGTTGGTAATCACTATTTTAGATGTCAATTTTTTGGTCCATGGCAGCCAGTAGTTTTCAGAAATCTCGTCGGTTTTTTTTCCTCCACTTGTAGGGTTAGGGAATTGAGGACAAAGAAAATTGATAGTCGAGTTGATGACTTGTATTATATTTTAAAAGTTGAAATAGTTATAGTGTTCAAAATTATATTTCACAAAACGTTTACTGGCGTTATGATTTAAATGGAATAGTTCGTGTCAGAAACTACTTGAGGAATGATGAGTTAATCGTAAAGAGTGTGACCTTGACTTTATATAGTGTACATTGCATACAAGGCAGTTACAAACTTCCTTTTGGTGTGCTCAATAAAACAAGTAACCACTTCGCGAATCACCGTCTCGAACCACATGATAAACATGAAATAAAATTAGGATGATGTTAAAGTAAATTGTTATAAAAGCCACCATGATTAACTATTTTTCCTCCTGTAAACTCTTCATTGTACCCAAAACACTTGTGTACCAAACTTAGAAGTGTAGCACGTCCAGTAGGCACCAGTATCACCAGAGAAGTTTATCTCACAAACTAACATCCCCAAACCTCATACCTTTAGTTTACTATCAAGGAAGGCAAATGCTAAGAGCTGATTGACTGGCTGTCCCACTCCAAATCTCCCCTTTACTCTGTGAAGCCACATGTGCAAATTGAAATAGAACCCAACTCCCAGGTTAAGAAACAAAATAATAAAAATAAAATAATAATAACCATGACTGTAAGTATAATTTCAACAATGGCTTCAATAGAATTAAATTTACTAGATTGAAAAGTTAATAACGAAAAAATAAAGTTAGTGAATTGAAATTTAGAAAACATTGCTTACAATTTTGATCATTTTTCAGGCTACAGTACTTAAAATTAGAATAGAACACCACACTTTCTTATAACTAAACATTTTAAATAAAGAAGATAAGTCTTAAGGATAAGTAATTACTAAATTAGTCTTAGAATAGACAGGATAAAACATGCTGAAGGCTATTAAGAGCACAATAGATCTAAAACAGCAAAACTATATAATTAGGATGTTTCCACATTATACTGACATTGGCATAAAATTATTACTAGTAAGAAATTTGAGGAGGAATAATTGCGTGAAATGAAGTATAAACTGGACAAATGTCAAATGAAAATTATAATTGCAATCTGATTAGATGACTAAATGAATCTAGGTGTTTGAGAATAATATTAAATTAGCAACAATAGAACAATTAAAAATAAATATTGGGAAGAAAGTACCTAAGAAAAACTTCTTTGGTACTGCTAGACAAACAACATTAGCAATAATGAGTCAAACAAAAAATCAAAACTATGAAAATATAAGTTTACTAGTATTAATAAAGTAGGCATTTTACAAAATTACTAAGATTAGATATATCACATTTAAACTATCCGCTTGTGATCAGCTGTTACAACAAAACAAAAATAAGAATTAGTTCGCAGTCATCTTACTGACATGTACACGGCGCTAGTAACTCTAACTTAAAACGATTTTCTCCGGCAATAACCAAAGATGACAAGCACAAAATAATATTTACCCTGACTGACCAACTGCTACACTAGGTTTGTTTATAACAACTCAAATATTGGAATAAGGGACTGTCACAGTATAGGTGTAACAAGCAAGCCGGACACAGGTTTTCACACCGCGCTGAATCTCTGCTGACGTCTCCCACAGAATGATCTATCATAGTGTGATGGAAGGGTGAGCACGTGTAACCAAACCGAAACAGCCTTATAAAGATATATTCCATACAGTTGTCACATTTAACAAGAAGTATAAATGCTGAAATCTTAATAATAAAGTGTTAAAAAATAAGCGCAAAAACAGTTTTATAGTTCAAATCAAGGTATACATATTTTAACACAATTTCTCACGTTTCTAATGCATGTATGCACCGAGTTATTTTTTTTTCTTGCTTCATAACTTTGAATAAACAAACCTTTTTTTAATACTGGGACACCATTTGCATAATAACTTTTTAATGTTATTACTTCGTTCATTTGGAGTATGATCTGATCCTACTTTGATTTTGATTTATTTTTTTTGTAAATTTTAAACATACTATTTTAAAATAATTGTATAATTTGTTTTATTTCAATTTTATAGTTTATTTATTTTTATATTCTTACTCTATTAATGTTTGTACCAAGCTTATAATATAGAACAAGAAAATAAAATTGACCTGGTATAAAAAAAACTTCAATTATTCCCAAAGACTACAAAGTTATCTATCTTTCTATCTAAAAGAATACAGCAACTTTGTAAAATAGCCTTACAAAAACACCTATAGTAAACAACTTTTCAGTGTCCTTGTTTCACTGTCTAATTTTCTTTATATATTATCAGCTTCCCGGTTTTTTGTGTGAAAACAATGATTTCAATCAATATGTTTTAAATTTGAAGGCGCTGAAATTAGGCACATTGATTATAAGAGTGTGAAATATATTTTGTTAATTATTTTGAGGGATTTTGAATTTAGGAAGAAAACTCAAAAAAGTTATCACTTTACAAACATAATCAAAATGGCGTTTGGAACGTATCATGTAAAACTACAAATTCTTACATTTAACTACATTATATAATTGGAAACTATTTAATTTTGAATAGATTTTCAAATAAATATGTCGTTTAAGTTGTACACTTAGCTAATGTGTAATAGTTATACTTTGTCAACGAGACTTTTAATTGTAATCTTTTGGTTATGTTCTTTGTGTTGTGAAAATCATAATTACCACAATGTCAAGTAAAGTTAAAGTTTCAGCGGAGTGGAAGAAACGTGTCAGGTCTGAATACATGCGTCTCCGTCAAGTAAAGCGTTACAAGCGAGCTGATGAAGTTAAGATTGCGTGGTGTAACAACAGGAAGAAAATGACAGACATTCTGACTACTGAACAGAAAAGGTGGGCGGAAGGTAAAGCCGTTTGGCAGGTTTTGCCAAAATCGCCACCACATGTGAAGAGTATGAAAAAAGCCGTATCAGTCTATCCAGATGGAGATATTCAAGAATGTCCTGTGCAAATTATAAATGCCGTTCCACCCATCCCTACAATGTACACATGGGCACCCATTCAACAGAACTTCATGGTGGAAGATGAAACTGTGTTGTATAATATTCCATACATGGGTGATGAGATCCTTGATAAAGATGGGACATTCATAGAGGAACTAATTAATAACTATGATGGGAAGGTGCACGGTGACCCAGATGTTGGCTTTATTGATGACTGCATTTTTGTAGAGTTAGTGAATGCTTTGCTACAGTATCAATTAAGAGATGAAGAGTCAACTTCTTCTCCAGAAAAAATCTGTGATAAAGAAAAGCCTTCCAAAAGCAACTCTGCCAAGGATCGTAAACAACAAAGCTCAGATGAAACACAATCTAAACCATTCCCCATCATGGCTATTTTTCAATCAATCTCCCAAATGTTTCCAGACAAAGGCCGACCTGAAGAGCTCAGGGAAAAATATATTGAATTGACTGAGCGCCAGGATCCAAATGCTCTGCCACCAGAGTGTACCCCTAATATCGATGGTCCATCTGCTGAATCTGTGCCCCGTGAACAAACAATGCATTCCTTTCACACTTTGTTTTGTAGACGTTGCTTTAAATATGACTGCTTTCTGCACCGTCTTCAGGCGTCACACCCTGGTCCGAATCTCCAAAAACGTAGGGGCCCAGACTTGAAACCAATGGGTGACCCGTGTGGCCCAGATTGTTATGTGCTATTAGAGGGGATGCGTGAGAAATTAGCGGCTATAGCAGAGCGTACTAAAGAAGAAAATGAAAGGAATGCTGCAGCCGAGACACAAGCAGTAACTAGATCAACAAAAGCAGAAGCCAAGAAAAGTACGAAAACAAGCATCTGTTGATTCAGGAAATGAAGCAAGCTCGGAGGATAGCAATGACAGTAGCAATAAATACAACAAAGAATTGAAACGCAATGACTCTCAAACTGGAATTAAAGGCGAGGAAGGTATGCCACTCCGACCTTCGTTTTCACTTCTTGGGTTGCTAGGCCCTGAAGAAAACTCAGAGTGGATAGGTGCGGAACAGAGCATGTTCCGAGCATTGCACAAGGTGTTCTTACAAAACTACTGTGCCATTTCTCAAATCATGCTAACAAAGACCTGTCAGCAAGTTTATCAATTTGCTTTGAAAGAAGCCGCAGATATTCCTACAGAAGAATCTTTGAAAGATTTCACCCCACCTCGTAAGAAGAAGAAGAAACATAGGCTTTGGTCCATGCACTGTCGTAAAATTCAATTAAAGAAGGATTCAAGCGCAAACCACTTGTTCAACTTCACACCGTGCGACCATCCAAATCAATCGTGTGATCAGAATATTTGCCCCTGCATCGGTTCTCAAAACTTTTGCGAGAAGTTCTGCCAATGTAGTTCAGACTGTCAAAATCGCTTTCCAGGGTGTCGGTGTAAAGCCCAATGCAACACCAAACAATGCCCCTGCTATCTCGCTGTTAGGGAATGTGATCCTGACCTGTGCCAAACCTGTGGAGCAGATCAGTTTGATGTGTCCAACATAACCTGTAAGAATGTTAGTGTGCAGCGTGGCATGCACAAACACCTGTTGATGGCACCCTCTGACGTGGCTGGTTGGGGAATATTCTTGAAAGACAGCGCTCAGAAGAATGAGTTCATTTCAGAATACTGTGGAGAAATCATCTCTCAGGATGAAGCTGACCGACGCGGCAAAGTGTATGACAAATATATGTGCAGTTTCTTGTTCAACCTAAATAACGATTTTGTTGTCGATGCAACACGCAAGGGTAATAAGATCAGGTTTGCTAATCATTCCATCAACCCTAATTGCTATGCAAAGGTGATGACTGTCAACGGTGACCACCGTATAGGTATATTTGCTAAGCGATCAATCCAACCTGGGGAGGAACTGTTTTTTGACTACAGGTATGGTCCCACAGAGCAGTTAAAATTTGTTGGCATAGAAAGGGAAATGGAATTTTGTTAACTTTTTTTTTACCACAACATGGCCCTTTACTCATGTGAATAGATAGCCATATTTAAGGTTTTTTTTTTACATCCGTTACTGTTTCCAGCCTGTGGCCTGGGTCAACTTTTTATTAAAGTTATATATTTTCCACTACCAGCTGGCTAGGCCTGTCATAGCTTCATATGCCTTATAATCTAACTTTTAAAGACTAGGGCAGGCACAACATCTAGTCCCCTGCCATTAATTCATCTTTGTGAAAGGGTAAACCCACATTTCACCAAAGATAAATTTTTCGGCCATGCTGGGAATTGAACCTGGGACCCTTATCTCAGTATACAGACACACTACGGACTGAACTAAGGTGTCGGATATATACATAGATTGTTGAGCCATTTTTAATAGCTGATTGGAGTCTCCCTATTTTCAGTGGCCCAATTTTAACCATCAGCCTTTAAGTTGTTAAAAATCAACAAATGTTAGTATGTTGACAGATGTTAATTTTGATATTTAATTAAGTGTGAGAATTTCTTAATTGTTTTGCCACACATCGGACTTAGCTAATGGTAGAATCGAGTTTTTAATTTGTGTATTTAATAAGGACCTATGCTTATATTAGAGTGTTTTAGTTGGAGATGATATGGTTGGACATCTATTTGCACAATGTATTAAGCCCCACTTGATTTAATGCCTATTCTGCTACAGTTACAGAATTGTGGCTCTGAGAATAAAACTGTTCCACTGATACTATTTAGAAGGGCCAAAACTATGGAAGCTTATAAATAGACAAGATTAATCTAACTTGTAGACATGGCATTGTCATCCTGTATCCTGGCATGTTGGGAAAAGTTGTGAATAGCTTTAAAACCCAAACAAAGACTCCATATTTGTCGTCCATGTCCTTAAGAAATTACATATATTCACGTCCACACAGTCCGTATCCTTAGTCACATGACCATGCAAACCAATTAGATATCAAGACTTTGTATAATACAACTCTGAAAGAAAATTGTCTACACCAAGGAACAACAGCCAAGCAGTCAGTTGATCAATAGAATAATCTAAAATAACTTCGAGAAAAAATCCGAGATATATTTGAAATGTAGGTTAAGTACAATCACAATATATATATTTATAACATGATTTAAACTATCAAACTTATAACTATAGTATGATTTTGGTAGGAAGAACAGTAGAAGTTAGTTACTAAAGTTACAGTACTAAAACAAGTTTAATATATTCATACATAAAGTCATGTTATCTGCAGTTGTCGCTTTTGATAAATATTATCAATATCTATAAAATAACACAAATATTATGGTAAAATATCAATTTTGGCTGTAAAAAAATATGTTTGAATTTTCTCTACTGTTCTTCCAAACAAAATCAGGGTATAGCAACACTTCCTTTCGCTGCCATCGGTGTTTTTATTTCGATGTGCACGCACATATTTACTTAACTGTGATTGGTAATCCATATAAACTAGTCATTAGAAAGTTGAAGTTGACCAACTTCTACAGAGTAAGGACCAGGTTAAGGATACGGATCAGGACTATGCAGACAGAGCATCAATTTCTTACAGTTAACAGATTTACGGATACGGAGTCTGTATATGGGGCTTTAAGGTTGTGTTTCAACTGTTTACAGAGCTCCATTTCCACATTTAGTTTGACTAAAAACCAATTTGAAACAAAATTTAAAAATTTGCCCTAAACATTTGTACAATATAACACATTTAATTTGAAACAGAACATCACAGTTGTTAAAAAAACGGGGTATCACCTAAACCAAATATTTTAAATGTAAGCTCATTTTTCAAGGTTTTCTTTTAGGCTAATTGAACCATTCTTCTCAGCCAATTACTTCTAGGTAACACTATTCCAAACAATCATCAATTTTCATTATTTCATTAGAAATAAATACAATTTCTTAAGGATGATCGAAGATGACAATGCACTGAAAAAGCCCGTTATTGGGTAATATGCCATATAGCATAAAATACAAGTACCCTACTGTACTAACTTATGTTTTTGAGGTTGTTAATTAGAGAACATTTTTGTACTGAATATTACATATTGTATATTTATTAGTTACATAGGTCTTCGTTTTTAATATCAGTTTGTTTCTCAAACTTATGTTAGTCGCTTACACCTTTCGGTGACATGGCCTAGCCATTATACCCTCTCCAGCTCTTCATAAGAAAAATCAATTCCTGCGATCCCGTGAAGTTTTTAAAACTTTAATTTCAAATTTTATAAATTTTCGAGTTGAGCAATGCCATGACTGAAAGAAAAACTAAAACAGTCATTGACATGTCAAAATCAGCATTAATTTGTTTAAAACAGACTTAATATTTTTATTATAATATATATTATGATTTTAGATGTACACACATTGCTTCATATCATATTTCTACGGTACACATACCACCGTTTGGAAAACACTGAACTAGATAGTAGAATATTCCAATTCTCTACCCAGTTAATCACTAAAACACAATTATTAATTATTATGTGTATAATATATGTTTTGTTAAAATTGTACATAAAAACTTAAAAAAAAAACTTTGCACATTCTTTTGTTATATATTCTTTGCACATCCTTTTGTTATATATTGGAGATGTATTTATTTCAGTTTCAACAAGTTTTTATTATTACTGTCTTAGAGTTCAACCAGGGGGTTTAGCAAAACTCTTTTTTTTAATACTATGTTTTCTAAAATTTGGACACTGCCTGCAAAATAATGGTCTGAAAGAAGATAAAAACAAATTCCATCTCTGTGGTGTTCTGGTTGGTGTCTACACATATTTTCCAAATTTGGTTTGATTCTTTGGAAACAAACATGCACAAAACCACATTCATCACTAGGACTGCGGAGTCTTTAGTCGAAAGCAATTTTGGGTGGAGTCCTAGTCGGTAAAGATGTACCGACTCTAAGCTTCAAAATAAAAACTTATAGTTATAGTACTAGGTACTTATAACAATAGATGACAATTTTTTTCAAATATAAATTCACAATGCCAAAGAAGCTTCCCATGAAGTAATCTATATTTGAGCATTTTACTGCAGTAAGTTTGTTATTACTAATTAATGTGTTTGTCATTTCTGAGGTAGTCTTGAGTCTGACAGTATAATAATTAGAGGAGTCGAAGTCTTTGCATACCAACTCTACAGTCCTGGTCATCACATAGGCCCCTAGATCCTTTTTTGTAACACACTATATAGAATTTATGTTATGTCAGGTCATATCAATTATATTTTAAAAAGGGGATAGAAAAGCCGTTCTGACATTTAACACAAAACTAATGATCGGAAAAATAATGAATAGAGTGTATAGTACAATCGCCAACTAAATGGCTAAAATGTATCAATAAAAGGACTAACTGTATGTAACATTGTTTAAAATAATGAATATCAATTTAATTTACTGTTTAATAATTTCAAATTAGTAATAAAAATTGTCCCCAACATATGAATTTCACATATTTAGAATAGTAGCAAAATCACTGGTTTTAGAACAATTTTAATAATTTCCATTTTTCGATATTTTACTGATGAACCTAGCTGCAGTGGCAAAATTAGTTTGGTTTTTAAATAAAGGTTCTAGCCATCCCTTTACTCTCCTTTAGTTCGATTTTCCTTAAAACATTGGATTTCATAACAAATGTGTATAGACAGAGTGGCGCACAATTAAATTTGCCCATACATAATAAATCATTGTGTAAGGAGAAGTCAACCTCCATGGTCTTGGGGTAAAGTGCATGCCTCAGGACCCGATGTTTGTCTGTTCAAACCCAGCTGGGATTGACAGATTTTTCCTCAGCGATCAAAATATTTATAACTACTTCCTTAGGAAGGTAAGTAAAGCTGTCTGGTCCCATGTCAATTGTGGCTTGTAAATAAACCCTGGAAGCTATGTGAAAATACCTTTGCTGGCACAATTGATTGACCCTTTTGCTCTTTCTAATAAGAAATTCTAGTTTGCTAATATAATCAGTCGGTTTAGAAAGTACACGTTAAATACCTTAAATAAATAAATATCTAGGGAGAAAATTACTTTACTGCCATCCTCTATTTCCTCCTCAAGGTAAAATCACCCTGTTCTAAACACCAATGTTTTTACGATAGCTATTTTTTTGTCAAATTAAATTTTTAATTCCTTTATAATACAATTTGGAACAAAATTGCATTTTAAAATAATTCAGTTACTGGTAACTATTCTTTATATACTTTTATTTTTGGTAGAACATTAATAAGCCTACAGTATTAGCGTACAATTCAAATGGGTAGTAAGATGAGGTGCTAAATTAAATTAAAAATGCAGTATTATTTATCATGCGAAACACTTTAATTATTCTGTTCGAAATGGATGTCTAGTCATTTTTTAGTACGTTCAAATTTTCAAAACGTCTATAAAATCAAATTGCCTCGAGGTATGAATATAAGTATCAAGTTTGAAAAAAAATCCGCACATGAGTTTGTAAAACCAACTTTTTTTTTGCTAAAGGGCGTATTAAACTGAAAATGATCCATCATTCTCCATATGTCAAAAAAATTCTCACTTAAAAGTTTAGATATCCAGAAAGACCTAGCACCCATCTCCTTATGAAGTGTCTAGCTACCTACACCACTACTTATCTGTGTGTAGTGTTTAGCCTATGTATCACAATAAAATTAGACCTATTTGTTGAACATGTTTATGTAAGTACTTAGAATATAGATGTAATTTATGAACTATATTATACCTTTGGCCTTGCATGTCATTGGGCAATTTTGGTATTTCCCATGATCAGGGTAGTATACCGATTTTTAAAGGCAACATTTTATCTAGATATAGAGCGGTTGGGTAGGACTTAGTTGACCATTGGGATCATATACATCATTCCAAAACATACCAAATTTATCCTTTTTAACTTTTTCTACCCAGATTGTTGCACTTTTGATCAAACATTCTTCATTAAATTGACTACATGGGAAAAGTTTTTTTATTATGAAGCAATTAAAATTTATCTGACGTATAAAATTTCCAAATGGTGTTTTCCTTCAACTTGGGTATTAAAAAAAAAAAAAAATCAAGTTGCATTGTATGTTGGTCCACGGGTTGCACATATTAGGTTGGATTACATACATCTCGCAAATTTGACATACTTGATGTAAAAACTAACACATTGCAGTGTTATTTGACTGTTGATAGTACCAAATTCGCCAACATTTTAACACAAATTGTCTTAAATATTGATTCAAAAATGACCTTGGTTGTTATGACAGATGAGCTTGTGCATAGAGTGGATGCAAAGGTTTGGGAAAATTGGCACTTCACAATAACTGAGCTTTCACTTAATTTTAGGCAAATTTCATGTACTGTTCTGTATGAAATAGTCACAAGTTTTGTGCTCGACTTCTGAAGATGCTTATGGACAATTACAAAAAAAAAAAAAATGACCTCACCACTCATTTTCTTGGAGTGATAGCACAGTGAAGGACATGAATTCCTTAATCACCCCGCTACAGGTAATGAAACCCGGGTTTAATGTCAATATAAATACAAAAACAGACTATGCACTGGCCGCACAATCATTCACCAAGAATTTTCAAGCAAATATTGAATGCCAGGAAGCTTATGGTGACAGTTTTTTAGATACTTTATGGCACAAGGAACCACAGTAAATTCCAAATGTATTATGAGACATTACTAAAACTTTGGAAAGCCATTCAGAACACACACACTATGCTTACTTTTGTTGGCATCTTGCTACAAGACAACGCATGCCACCTTACTGCTGCTTGCACTCAAACATTGCTTAACCAATTCATATTGGTATTGTTCACACACATGAAGCAGTGTTTGGGTGCATAGCGCTTCAAGGATGCCGAGGAGTTGAAAACAAGTGTACAAACATGTCTGTGCTCCCAGGCAGCTGATTTCTTTGATGAGGAAATTGAGAAGCTTGCAGGTGGTGACTATGTGGAAAGGTAATTAATTAGATGTATAGATATCTTTTTATGTGTAATATTTTCCTTCTTGTATTCATTGTATTTTTTACATCCTACCAAAAGTTACTTTCCAAACTACCCTTGTGATGTATGTGTCTAGCTTGCTAGAAAGTATCAATTTAAACGAGATTGTAATGGACTGGTGTGGCAAATGAAAATTGGCAAGCTACAAGCACCATTTCACATTTATAGTGTGTACCATCATTAATAAAAAAAAGTTCCAACACAATGCAATGTTTTATTTATTTTGGTTGTAATGTGCACTGCTGAACTGATTGATTATAGCTTTTTCTTTTTTAAGTAAGAGGTTTTGATAAAATATTTTTGCTTTTTAATATAAAAAGAGGTGTTGATAAACTTTCTCATCTTTGCTTGTCTTGCAATATTAGCAATAGTTTAGTTATTTTTAAAAAAATATTCCCGTTAATACACTTTTAATAAACGGTGTACATATTGTTACTGGATGAGCCAAAGTGTCAGACATTTATCAATGTTTCTCACTCAGATTTTTTTTTCTTGCACCGCGTCTTACTAACCCGTACAGGTTATGGTTATACGCTCACCCAGAGTTATAATAGGCACATTGTACAGTTTGTACGTAAAGTTGATTACTTGGCATTTCTTTCTTCTAATTCCAGGGTTAAAGCTCTCCTTTTCCTTAAAATGGCTCAGTAAAGTTTAAATTACCCTACATTTACATACCTCCCATCACAAGATGTTGACATATTCGTCACAGCATTTTTTATTTTTTTTAGCGTAATGTCTTACTACCTGTTAAGATTATACACCTCTACTAATGAGTTAGGGACGAGGAAGTGTACCCAAATTTGTGTGGAGGAAGAGTGGAAATCCACCCTCAGTTCACCAGACAGGAATTCAAACCTCGATCTCCCTGTCATTGGCAGTCTAGACCAACACGAGAGCGACGCCTTAGACCAGTGTTTTCCAAACTTTTTTTTCCCCGCAACACTAAATATATTTTCCCAGGCTGACGACCGGGACCCTAGTTTCTATTTCTTATTTTCATATCGATGTTTATTAAATTAATTTAATTGAATAAAATAACCATTTCAATAACTTTATAATAAAACAAAATGTAAAGCATAATTTTTTAAGGAAAATGTGAGTGTTTCAATGTTCTGTAAGTGACCAAAAATACTATATCAGTGGATACTATATACTGTATCATTCTTGAGGAGAGTTCTTTTAGGTTTTTATTTTGAATAGATAAATGTTATAAACTAAATTGAATCAATTTCAGTAACTTTATAATCTTCCAAATAGAAAATTAAACAATATGTTCCCGTTAAAAAAAAATTGGTGAAAAAAACATGTTTTTTTTAATGACAGCCATGATGCAGCTTCAGTCTGTAGATGAGCTCTTTGCATTAATTACAAGACTTGAAAATCTTTATTCACAAAGGTATATCGTCAGAAGAGGAAAAAAAGCCTTTTATACTTTCCGAGTCAAAATGGGCATGTCCTTGAGCTGGGTCCAAAATTCCTAGTACAGGAGAGTTTAAAAACTTTTGTTGATCACTTTTGTTAATGTCAGTATTTCTTCATAATGTCACAGTTTGATGAAGTGCTAGTAAATGTAATATTTCATAAAAGTTAAAAAAAACAAAAAAAAAAAACTAGACCTTCCCTCAACCCTCATTTGGGTCACGACCTAGGGTTTGGGACTAGTCTTAGACCATGCGGAAACCAAAGCAGGTAGCATTAGTTAAAATTAGAAAATAAAAACACATGTTAAATTAGATGGGTAGTCTTGCATAATTTTATAGTCAAAAATGCTTACAGTAATATTCCACTAGCCATTTTCAGGAATATTTAAATAGTCTTTAGTTTTGGACAGTTCAAAATCATATTTAAATATAATTTACTTGGAGATTCAAACTAGTATTTATGAAAGTATCCATCAGTTAGTTAATATTTAATTCTTTTTACTTTACTGTTATAGCTTGAAAACTCACTCAGGATTTCTCATGCTATTTTTTTTTAATCTACAAGATGATTCAAAAGTCTCCATACATAGGGAATAATTTTTTTAGGCATTGTTCTAAAATTGCCTTTTATAAGGAAGAGTCTAAGATATCATTCTCCTGACCACATTGAGAAGCTGTTGCAGATGAATTCAACAGGAGAGACTCCCTTTAAGGACATGCATATAAAATTAAAATTGTGCAACCTCCCTATATATGAAGACTTTAGAATCACTATTTGTTTTTATGGGACAGGTAGCAATGTTGACAAGGGAAACCTCTCTTGAATGAACACGCAACATTTTTTACTAATAAAATTGTTCATTTGCTTTATTATACCATATACAAGAATATTGTACATATATGTAATAGTACAAATTAATTACAATATTATGCCAATGACATGGAGAGTGAGGTTTGACTCTCTGTTGGCTGTACTGCTTGTAGTTTTTCCCCTCTCCCTCCACACAAATGTAGGTACACTTCCTATTAATATAATCTTCCAAAAATCGTAGCATAATTAGTACATATGTGTATAACCCAAACGGGTAGTAAGGCGTGGTGGGTGCTTTTAAAAAAACAATATATTTACTTTTATAGTCATTTTCTCACCTCCACTTTGCCCCCACAAAAATGCAGGTATTTTACCTCTAAATTCAACCTTCCCTATCCCTAATTCATTGGTGCAATTAGTACATATGTGTGTACCTAAACAGCTAGTAATACCCCGTGCTAAAAAATAAAGGTAATTTTCTTATCTCATAGCCATAGCCATATGAATATTAGTTTTTTTAAATTTTCTTTAAAACCATATAAAGTATATTAACAGGCCACATAAGTACTTATAATATAGTAAGTTATGTTTTATTTGTTGAAGAATACATCTATATAATAAATGTTTTTGTTTGTTAGAAAATTTAATTTATCTTTGAAATTGTACATATTCAGGATTTTTTAAAATCATTTGGGGATTTGTTGTGAAACATTTAATCCAGAGGAGCGCAATACTTTTTCATAAAGTGCTGGCTGTACTGTACTATTTGATCATCATCATGTGGCCAAATCAGTTTTGTAAAGGCCTTCTTCATCTTTGTCCTTCCACCATTCTTCTTGCCTCACTTGCACACTTACTGTTACCTGCTCCTCCCATCTCTTACATGGTCTGCCTTGCGGTCTTTTCCCTAGATACTTCATCTCCATTATTCTCCTCGGGATCCTTTCCTTTTCCATCCTCATTACATGTCCATACCATCTCATTCTAACAATAATATAGAGAGCGGTTTGGAAAGTAACTTTTGTTTATTTTTAACAGCACAGCGGAAAGCAGGTGGGAGATCATGCATGTGCAGTAGTGTAAAGTGACTCGGCAGCTATCCGGCCATAAAATTAACACACTACTGTTGATTCCTGTTGTATAGTTAATGATTTACAATTAATGCTATCAATCATTAATGAACCCACCAGCTGTGAAGTGTGTGAATTTATGTTTCTCCTTCATACAAAAAAAAAAAAAAATGCTGCCAAGATTTTTCAACTGTGCTAGGTTTATAGACCAAACAATATGAGTTAAAGATGTATTAGGTAATGGTGTGGGATGTTTAAAAATGGCCAAACTAATGTTAACTATGAAGATCAATCTGGCCGGCCTTCTTTTGTGACATATGAGCTTGTGCAAAAAGTGGATGCAAAGGTTAAGGAAAATTGGCGCTTAACAATAACTGAGCTTTCACTTCATTTACATAAATATGATGTACTTTTCTTTATGAAATTGTCAGACAGATTGGTTATCAAGAGTTTTGTGGTCAGTGAGTCCCAAAGATACTTACAGACAACCCCAAAACAAAGAGAATGGCCTCAGCACTCACTTTACTGGAGCAATACCAAAGTGAGGGACATGAATTCCTTAATCATGCATCATAACAGGTGATAAAACATAGGTTCCCCCTCTGAAGCAAAAAGACAGTCTATGTAGCAGGGGCACACTTACTCTCCTAACAAACCAAGTTCAAGCAAACATTAAATACAAAGAAGCTTATGGCGACAGTTTTTTGGGACCGTAAAGGAGTACTGCATGTTGACTTTATGGCACAAGGAACAACAAACAATTTCAAAGTGTATTGTGGGGCATTACAAAAATTTTGGAGAGCTATTCAGAACAAAAGGCACAATATGATGACTTTCAGCATTGTCTTGCTGCACGACAATACGCACCGCATAACAAGGCTCAAAATCAATCAATTTTTGAACAATTCAATTGGGAATTGTTTTATCACCAACCATTCAGTCTCGAACTTTCTCTGAGCAACTATATCAAACATTGGTTGGGTACAAATAACTTCAAGGACAGCGAAGAGTTTAAAACAGGAGTACAAATGTGGTTGTGCTAACACAGGCATCGATTTCTTTGATTAGGGAATGGAAAAGCTTGCTCTCCGAAATGACAAAAACATCAATTAAGGTGGCGAGTATGTGGAAAAGTAATTTAGAAGTGTAGATATTTTTTCCTTGTTGTATTTCTTGCATTTTTATAGCCCATCTAAAGTTACTTTCTGAACTCCCCTCTTAGTAAAATTTAAGAATCAAATATGCAATCCCTTACAATTATAATAATTGTACAAGTGGCAGCATTAAGCCAACTACCGAGTCGAAGGTGGCTGCGTTATTTGATAGCTCGTGATCTTAATAAAAAATCACACATTTGTAGCCGCTGATTTACACACATCCATCATAGATGCTGCCTCAAAATATGAGTGAAGAATGACCCTGGGCACAGGACGAATCCTGGATAGCTCAGTGGTAGAGCATTGATGTCCAGGTGTCATTTTTCAATTTTCAGAATGTGATATCTAAATGAAGTAATCTTCACCAAAAGCATAAATAATAGCTTTAGCTATTTGATTCTTAAATATTGTCCAAGTTAAAACCTGTGAATAATTTTGTGCTCCTCAAACTTTTGTAACTGATGCAAGTTGTCCCACCAAAGACGTAAATGATGGTTTGCAATCAGATAAAACCATGGTGAAAGAGGCACTGTCTTATTTCCCAGAAAGTCATCTAGTTGATTTCTTGAAATGTACCTTACTTCACTTACTTCATTCATATTGGGTTTAAGGGTGACATCACGATGCAGTATCATTATGTAATCTATCTCATGCTCACCCCACTGTCCACGATTACCTGCTTGGTAGTGAATTCGAGTTAGGTAATGAAAACTTTCAGGAGTAGCCTCCTGTGGTGGTATCCCTAGTTCATGTTGCAGTCGACGCTGAGCTGCTTTACGAACTCCTGAAGCATCTCGTTCCTCACGCTCAGCTTCTAAATCATAAAGTGGGTGGCTACAACAGGCATTGGTGTAGCAATCAGGGAAAGTTATCTTTTGAGGTGATCGCCTTTGCAGCAACAAGTCCCCTTTAGAGTTGAAAATAAAGACACTGAAAGCACGATGTAAGATCAACTGTCCATTTTTACCAACTTGATGGCACTCGCGTTTCGTAGCATTTCCTATGGCGTGGTCCTTTTCATTGACAGTGATACAGCGTTCCTCAAGTGATGCTTCTTGCAACGGGTCCAGATTTTCGAGAACCGGAACAGATTTTGAGTAGCATCTGACCAAAACTCTATTCATAAATGCACTAAATGTTTTCAGTGGAATCATTACCTAAAAAACAAACAAAATTTTTGTTTTGTTTAAAGTAGTCATATTCATTCATTTTTAACTTCTAACTCAAACAATAACCACTAGGAAATGTATAAAAATGGACATCAAATGAGATATTTCCAACATTATTGCCAACTAAAATTCCCTCACCCCAATATTACTATTCACTTGGGCTATATACTCATTTAATTACACTTAAAGGATGGGTATAAGAATTTATAAGAACTGTACCTGCATTTGTGTGGAGGGAGAGTGGGAAAATATTTAGGAAAAAACCCTCAACCTCAGTACACCATTCTAGGATTCGAACCCCATTCTTTCCATCAAGTGCAATAGGGGTGGTTTTCCACATCGAGGTTTTAAATGTAGCTTTTCCATTCTCTATCCAAGCGAATACTTTTATTCTGTCCTTATCTTCTCTCCAATAAATCAAGTCATTAATAGTGGTTGTATTAAACATACAACTATTCTAACATTGTTATCTGATAAACTTTGCTTAAAACAATAAGTAAAGATGATTAAAAAGTTAAATAGTAAAAAAATCATATCCAACACCGCACTTTCTTAACCGAATGATTATATACACACACAAGAATTTCTATGAGCGATAGTGAAAGGGCCTAACAATTTTGCCGGGAAAGGTATTTTCACATAACTTTCAGATTTCTTTTACATGCCAGAATCGATATGGGGCTTACAACTCTACATCCCCTCAGAAAGAAGTTGTGCTGCGAATTTTTATCGCTCAATAAAAATCGATCGACCCTGGCTGGGTTTGAACCCACTAACATTAGGTCCTGAGGCAAGCACTTTACCTCAAGACCACCAAGATCGACCATAAAATAATGTAAAATAGTAAAAAAAACTGTATTTTTTGAAATATAGTAATTTACTTAAGTTCACAAATTGATTTACATATGGTAGTCCAAGGCTCAGAAGACAATCTCACAACATGACATTCCCGTATGCAAGAATGCCACTAATTTTATGTTTAGCGTGAGTGGACCCATAGTGGTGTTTGTTTGTTTATGCCATAGGCTAGAAGGTGTACGGTGAGTGTACTCGAGATCACACTAACCTGCCATTAGATATCTACTCATATTTAATGGCATTTTTGCATATCATCCTTAGTTTGAACGTGTTTAACCTGAAGGTTGTGAAAAAACTAGTGATTCAAATACAGTAAAACCCCACTTGACTGATCCCCGGTAGTCCAAAATTATATATATATTCATTTTTTTAAACAAGGTAAAACAATAGCAAAGTCAAATGAAATGTGTGTATATATAAATATTATTGATAACAAACTCAGTTAAAAGAGAATTGTAAGAAAATAAATAATAAATGCTAAATATTTAATAAGTTTTAGTCAACACAAATGGTTTTTTTTTTCATAAAACTAATTCAGCTTTGATTAAAAATTTGTTGAAATAGACTTTACCTGCAGTACTTTCCTTACTATCCCACTAATATGAACAAGCTTCAATCCCAATTAGTTCAGATTACCAAGGTTCTATTGTATATAATTATAAAAGGTACCCTAAGTAATAGTAAATATAAGTAGGCCCTATGTGGGTATCTAAGATTCAATTTTGAGACACCTATGCTGGTGGGCACACAGAAAAAGGTGTCAATCTCATCTAGTCTGGTTTGCTGGTGACAAGGAGACAGGGGTCTGAATCCCTCCTGGTCATACTGAGATATTTTTTCCTAAATATTTTTCCCCACTTCTTCCATGAGAATGCAGGAATAGGTTTATTAGTAAGTAATTATTAGGCTTATTACGTTTAGACCCAACAGACCAAACATATTTTTAATTGAATTTAAATATCATGACAAGATCAATTTCACATTAATGTGTACCATACCCATATAAAACATGCAATATGTTTATATACTAATTTTGATTGTAAAACTTTTATACCTATCAAAAAACCTTTCAATGTCAACCAATATATTTATAAATAACTAGGTTAAAGTGAGCAAAATGGCAAGGGCAACAACAGTAAAGGAAAATAAAACGCTTGTAGACCTTTACTTTAAATAATTCAAACACTTCATTTTGTCACTTGTTAAGCCCAGATCCTAACATCTCTTTTTTCCCACCGCGTCTTGGTACCCGTTTGAGATATTTGTATGCCTATACATTAATTAAATCAATGGAATAGGGCTGAGTGAGGTAGAGTTTAAAAGAAATGTGCTCACATTTGTGTGGAGGGAGGTTGGGAAACCACTTAGGAAAATCAGCCCTAATACACCCCAATTGGATTCAAACCCCAATCTCCCCATGACCGGCAATCCAGAGACCATGCAACCACCAAAGCGGGTTGGATCCTAACCTAATCCCAAATCTACATTTCAACCATTTTAAGTTAAGTAGGATGAGTTATATTATTAAATACAATTTTGATGATTTTTTTAATGCATTAGATAATACATTTTATTATTAAAGATTGCACATGGTGAGTTGTCATAGCCTATAATACTATAGTTTGAAATAATTTATAAATAGTTGTGTAAATCTTATGCAATAACATACCAAATTAAAGTGTTATATTGAATGAAAATTATTTGGGAAAAGGCAAGTACAGTGCCTATGATTGTTTGCACTAAACCAACAGTTCTCAAACTGGGGTACGCGGGCTCCTTTCAGGGGGTATGCGAACAGCTCTCAAGGTAAAGTTGGCAAAATAACAAGGGCCTTAAGGAAAACCCAAATTGTTGGCAATTTCCGTTATATGGTTATTTTCACCCCTCTTTTTCCCGTATTTGATCTCGGCTGAAGACCAATTTCTGAAAATATTCAACCCTCTACCTGACACCTTCTATATTAGCCATTTATTATGCCTTTCTCAACAACATATCTCTGTTAGTGATTTTTCATCCATGGTGTACCTACAAAATAAGTACCACAAAAGGCTAAATTTGGAGCCAAACCTCCGTCTGAAAGTTTCAACTGGACAACCAGACATCAAAAAGTTGTGCCAAGCTATGCTGAAAAACTTTAGATCCAGAATTACAATTAAAAATTTTAACTTGAAAATATTGTTTATGTTTACTTTTATTCTTTATTTTTGAACAAATTTGTGAAGAAAATGTATAAAACTTTTTACAGTAAAATTATGTTTTTTTAACGGATCATAACAATTCTCATCAAGAAAAATTTTTAAGGCTTAACAGTAGGATTCTCTCTAACTAGCTTTGTCACATTTGAAATATTTTGATTAGGCCTACGGATATTTTTTCACGGTAGATTAAGTAGATCAATAATTTACCAAGTGGTCATATTTTTTAAAGGTTGTCATTTGAAATTTTTCTTATCTTGGGCGTATGTTAAACTTTTAGTCGTGGCCAAGGGGTACAATCTAAAAAAGTTTGAGAACCACTACACTAAGCCATTAACATTAATATTTTCGCAATTTTGGGCAAAATGATTTGCAGTGAACATGCCATATTATTCTCAATACAGTAAACCAAAGATCTAGCAAAGTTTCATAATACCCTTTTGGACGAAAAAAATATATTTAGATACCTTAACAGTAGACTAGTTTTAAGTTTTACTCTTAAACAAAAATGTTGCGTCCAATTATTGTAGTTCTAATAAAGTTGATTGTTTACAACAGCTGTCTGATAAAAAAAATATCAATATAGTGTAAACTAGCAGTTCTCAGCGAAACCTGACAATTAGACAAAATTGTTTGTATTATCAATTTGAATTTTTAATTGATGGTTAATATCTTACGTGTCAGATGTGAATTTAAATTTGACAAACGTATCGCTCGCTCTCGTTCAAATATGTAAAGGCTGGTCTACATAGAGTCGTAATTAACAGGTCCGTAGCAACCTTGTTCCTTTATTCTCCCAATATATTTTGGAGCAATCGTACAGTAGAAAGGAAGTAGATACTTTGTGTTCTTGTCGCAGCGCTGAGATCAAGTCTGCCGCAACCTAATTTATCTATTATAGGCCTAATTTAGAGTTGTTTAACTAGTCACAAATGAGTTTTGAAGGGGAAAGCTTTCGTAGTACAAAACATTATTTCCACAATACAAGCACAATATGTGATGTATTCTCACAATAAATTGTTACGTTAATGATAAACATTGAAGGGAGCCGCTTGGTCATAAAATTATCTAAGGGAAGGGTCAACAACCTACGGTCCACTGACTGATTTTATCTAGCCCACAAAATATTTAGTAAACAAACAATTTGTTCAAAACATGTACTTAATAATTCATTACTATTTGGGAATTGTAAAACTGAATTATTTTTGCTCTACTTTTTTTTATTTACTTTCTTTCAAACTAGCCAAACTTTTTTTAAAACCCATAGGGCCCACGATATCAAAAAGGTTGCCAACCTCTGGTCTCTGGCTTCACTCTCGCACTAGACTGGACTGACGATGACAGGGAGATTGTGGTTCGATTCCGGTTGGGTGCTGTGCGGTGTTAACAAGCGATATTATTCACACAATCTTTAAATTATCAAACATAGAAAGAAACAATTAATTAACTATGAGCCTAGCTTTGCGAATGGTGACTGAGAATACCTGGAGTGATAAGATGGAAACTGGGGTGCCCTAATCTTGTTTCTTGAGCATGTATTAGTTATTTTACACGAGAGAGTTACATGGCTGTGTCCCGAGACTTAAAAGATGCTTGAACTCTTATCCGTCTTATCCATTATACTAAGAAAATCGTGGGATCAGCAAGCCCAGAGCCATTAAGGGAGAAGGGTCAATGCGGTGCTGACACCTAGTGCTAATGAATATAATTGATTAAACAAAGAAAAGAACATAGCTGGCTCAGTATATATATTCATACTAAAAAGGTGCAATGAGGGTGATTTTTCCTTAACGCTTTCAACTCTCATTCCAAACAAATGTGGGTACACTTCCTCTAGAATAAACCATCTTCATCCCTAATACATTGGCGTGAATATAAAAAATCCGCATAACCCGAAAGGCCAGTAGATGCAGTGCTAAAAACAACTAGGCTGGGAGTAGGCACGAATATAGTGACTGTGACAAAAAGGAGCAGGTAAAAAGATCAAGTCCAGTAGCGGAGCAGTAGCAGATTGCTCCTGCTCCACTAAAGGAGCAGTTTTTCCCATCTCTATTTCACTGGTTTTCACCCAACCCAACCAAATAATTATAATATAGAATATTTCTCTTGGATCAGGGTTGCCAGTTCTTTTACATAGATTACATTACTCTAGTTGGACCATAAAGGAACCAAGCAACAATATGTTCAAAAAAGTTATGAGCACCATCTGCCAGACAATGTTAAAAACTATCTATAAATAAAATAATCATATGGCTATCAAGTATATGCTGCACTATGTTGAGTGTTTAAAAAATTACAACACTCCTATTACACATTGTGTGTTTTGCATAAGAAATACAAATGACAGAATGCCAAATTAGCGTGTTGATTAAGTACAGAGAGTAATATTCATTAAAGAACCAAGTGGTATTTGAGTATTTATAAATAAAACTAGTTTGTATGTATTATTTTAATTGGATTTATTTATAATAGTTAATATTTAGGTAGTGAAATTAAAAGAAATAAGCATGTGCTTGAATTAAGCAAGTAACATTTTGTCTAACAATTTGCTAGTAATATCATCTTTTGAATAAAGCATAAAGAAACTAAGCACCACTTTAGTGTATAAAATGGGTTATAACCATATTTTTTCATAACATATCTAATTAAACCAGTTTCTGCACATGTATGGCACTCACTAAAAATCAGTTTACTACACCAGACTTTCCTACAACAACAAAACTCTGACCTTTGTTTTCTCAGTTCGGCCATTTGGCAATTGGTTCTTTTATGAATAATATGGTCCAGTTTAGGACCATAGTACACGGACGTTGGAATTGAAATGCAAATAGTTATTGCCATCTTACATTCACTTTTGGCAGAAAAAAATATTGATAGTGTACCGTGTCCTATGTTCTTCTTCTTCTTTTGTGGATCTGTCCTGAGACAGGTAACAACTGGACTTCTTACATTTTCCTCGGTTCTGAGCGTCTTCTTTCATCCTTTAGTAGCTTCTTCCTTTCTTTATATGGTTTAGCACTCCAAACCTTCTTCCTCTTTTACCCCTCTATCTTCTCCTCCATGATCCTCTTTATTAGGTAATCCCTACGAAGCAAGTGGCCTAACTAAGATGTTTTTCTCTCCCTTATAATCCCCATCAGGCTCCTCTCTTCTCCTACCCTCATCAACACCTCGTCATTCCTCACCCTGCCAGCCAATTCACCTTCTCCACTCTTCTCCACAGCTACATTTCAAAACCCTCCAAAGAGTATATTTAACAAACTCAAATCCAAAACAAACAATATAATAGGATACAGCAGAAGCTAATTTTTGATTGGTTAGAATAATCACTTTCCTTGTATAAGTACTTCAAATTGTAACAGTCTCCCATCCAACCACGGCTTAAATAACTAGTACAATGCACAGGATTCGTTAAAATCGATTATAAGCCATTAATTTGTTGTCTTTCAAAAACGTGTTTTAACGTAAACGTTAACGCTTAGATGTGTGTACATTAACTATGCACCTATATTCAGCTTTGTGTCTCAGTTCACGTCATCAAAATAAAAGCAGAGTAACTAATCCTCTTACTGTTTCCAGCTCTTAGTCTTTTAATTGCTTTCATTCTTCTCCTTTCACTTTCACACTCTATTATCTGCTCCTCCCAACTCTTTCATTGTCTTCCTTGCTGTTTTTTCCCTAAATATATCATCTCCATCATTCTTTTGGCAACCTCTCAGATTCCATCCTCATTACATACCCATACCATCTCAGCCTTGTTTACTCTAATATCTCAAGTACTCCCTATGCTTTCACTCCTTCCCGAATAACTTCATTCGTTATCATGTTTCTCCTCGTGACAGCTAACATGCTCCCCTCAAATTTCATTCACATGGCCTCCACCTTCCTAGTCTCTCTTAAAATCAATGTGCATGTTTCTGCTGAGTTTACGTCATATTCAGCACTTTCTTACATTTCAAGGGCGATTCTCTTCTCCATACCAGGTCTCTTACACACCTATAGAACAAATCTTTCTGATTCCTTGCCCTTTTTTTTTTTATTAAATCCTATCTACTCCCACACTTCACCCTAATCATGCTTCCGAGATATTTTACAAACTACTTTTCTCTGCTCTATTCCATCCAACTTTATAGCTTTACTAGGTCTTATCTTCTCCCTTGTACTTATCATCACATCACACTTCACCATGCTAAATTTCATTTCACACTCTCTTCCTTTCTCATACCATAAAGTCAACAGCAAACATCATGGCTTTCATGTTTTCCTCCCCGTGTTTTCCTACCACTTTATTACTATTTTCATTACCATTACAAATAGTAATGGTGAGAGAGCTCTCCTCTGCTTCACTCGATTTTTTATTTGGAACCACTTCGTCCGTCCCTTCTTCGTCTTAGCACAACCCATGTTATCCTCCTCATACATGTTCTTCACTCTCATTACAACTCCTCTTTCCACTTCATAGTTCTCCATCGCTTTCCAAAACTTATTTCTATCAACACTTTCATATGTCTTCTCCACTTCCATAATTGTCATTATCAAGTTCTTCCCAAATAATTCACATCTTAGTTCCATCAGCTGTCGTATAGTGAAGATAAAGTCTACGGTAGGTCTTGTAGAAATATATCTCTGATAAATTAAATTTTAATAAAAAATTATGAATGTGTAATATGATTAATTATATTTAAGGGGAAAAAAATATTGTTATTAAAAGCATATACTATTTTAACTTTAAGTCTAGTGACGCCGTTTAAAAGATATTTAAAAAAATTGATGATAAAAGAATAATGGGCTAGCTCAGATTTAAAATTTAATACCATACTTTGGGTTCAAAACCAACATTTACATTTCAAAACAAAATAATTATCTCGAGGTAAAACTTAAAAAAATTATAAATAATTCATTAAATTTATCCAAGAAATTCTCTCAGGACTTCTGGGCCACGTTGTAAAAAAAAAAACCTTTCCTGTACTTAGTCAACAATGGACTCAATTTGCTTATAACAATGCCGGCCTCCAAGGTCAACATCCCTGGGAGCCGTTTGCAGGTGAGACATGGCTAAATATGTGATTTTTGATAGCAATAATAACATGGTGGATAACAGTTAATGATTGTAATAGTAATAATAATATAAATAAAATATTCAACAATTGATTTGACTTTGAAAAAAAAGTATAGTTTTCTCTTTAGTAAATAATTGTAAAAATCTAAAATTTACCATATCTAACAGACGTCTGCTAAATTATAAATTTAAAATACAATTCATAACTAACTCAAGAGAAAAAAAATATATATATATTTATATTTATATATATCTAACTTTAGAAGAAAATAACACGAAGTCTGGAAATTGTAGTGGAAAAAGTTGACAAAAAAAAATAGCGTCTGTGAAGGGAGTTAATACGTAGCGACTAAGAATTTAAAAAAGTGTTGATATCACCTCAAAGATGTTCCGAGAGATCATTTCGTCTAAACTGTCAGTTGGTCCAAAACCCACTAAAAGCCCAAGAATCGTTGTTGCAGAGGTCTACCAGTTGTCTAAAGTTGTCGTCGCGTCTCTGTTAGTCATTTTGATGAACACTTGTGTGATGTTATTTTTGGTTAAAAGAATTACTTATAATAGAAATCTAATAATCAGTTGACTAAATTCTTCAAATCTATAATATCGTTGACAATTTTACTGTTTATTTGTTTTAAATTTCATTCAAAACTCCTAAAGTTTTGAATATTCATTATTTATTCATTTACAATTAAAAATATATTGTGTATATAATCTACTTACCTTTATTTCACTATATTAAATCATTTTTCTTTATTTGATTCATAAACTGCCAATCCGCCATGTTTATTATTTTGTTGGTAGGTGATTTTAACGCTATTTGCTCTAGAAAGTGGTTTATTTCGGAACTATTATATATATATTTTTAATGTTCTTGGACGCTTATAGCATCTGGCTCTCTCTTGGATAAATAATTGCCCCTAGCGGAAGATATTATTATTCTCGTTTTGGTTTTTTGGTGCCAAATTTAAATTAATTTTAAAGATGACATATTCATAAGTCAAAATTATAATCATCTTTATAGTAATACTCTCAATATTTAAATAGTTAAGATTGTTTGTTTTGTTCTTTGTTATAAATCCCGGTGAATGTATTTTCTCCTAGGCCAGTGATTGTTTATTTTAAAACAAAAAGAACGTGTTTGTGTTTTATCTAAGTTTTTGTTGTGACTCTAAAATTGGCTTTGAAAGCGGAAGGAAGGACCCGATCTGGGGATCCTTCAATTATATTTTTTTATTGGTTCATGGTAATTCTTATCATCCAAAACATCTCTAAAAGGAAGTATTAACTTGTGAGGAAGGTCGAGTGGAAGTTTTCTACCTACTTCACAAAACAAGAGGGGTTGGTAGTTGGCGCCCAATACAATATTATATATTATACATATAAATTAAATTCATTCCGTATATTCAAAATTTAAAAATAAATATAAATATAAATACATATATATGTATATTTTCATTACACTTGAAAGACTATTTTAAACTTAACTGTTAAAAATTTCCATTTTTGCATCACTGAAAATAATATGTGTCGTTCTCTCTTCATCTCCAAGACGCCAGTCCCGCTTCTTTATTTCAATTCAAGCTTTCTAGCATTTCTTGTCGAAGCCCCAAAAATCTCGCGGATATGGTGTTATTTAAGTTCAAAATTTGAAATATTTGTCTAGAAATATGGGAAATTAAAGTGGAAACAGGGAGTACCAGGGTGGAAAGAAATAATAATTATTAAGAAGCTTGATAAAATTTGAAACTAAAACTAAATGGATGCAGAATCTGATATCTGACAGTTTGTTGGCGTTAACATGTGATCACTGTTTATATACAAACTCCATTTCTTCTTTTTCCCCTCCCGGGCCTTTTAAAATTGAAAATGCACGAGATTGGTTGTCGAAGGGGCCTATCTGTGTGTTGTAACAGTTTCCACCTTCCCCCCTTTGCAATTAGTCCATATATTTCTTATTTGTATCACTTCGGCCATTACGTTTCTCGTAGGAACTCGTAAAAGAGGTTCGAAATAAAATTACAGGTGATCAGTGTTGTTTTAAATGTGGAAGTAATATTTTGACTAAAACCAGATAAATAAGTATATTTTGGTTTGGTCTTGTGCGATTCAATCTAAAACAATAAGTTTACAAATGAATACAATGAAAATTAATCAAAAGTAGTTTGGCATCTGGCCGCATGACGTGATAGTCAAGTCAAAATAAATACACACTTAAGAATAAATTAAAACTAAATAAAATATAAATCGACAAAATTAAAATTATTACATTCTCTGCTCCCTAAATTAATGCTATTCCTCTCTGCATCTTCCTTTCACTTTATTTATTATTCTTTTTTCAATGTCTTCTCATTTGTTTGTACAGTGGAACATCAGCGTTATTTTCATATAGTTCGTACACCTTCCTTTCTTGAAAATTGGTATTATAATTCCATTGTTTCAGTGGCTTGTTCTCCTTCAATATCACTCTCAGCATTCTGTATAACCATTGTATTCGTGCTTATTCTGCAGCTTTTATCATTGTCACCCTCACTTAATCTACACCTGGTGATTTTACTGGTTTCGTCCTCTTTAATGCAGTTTCTACCTCTTTCCATGTGGAATCCATTTTATACTTTTCTGCTTTTTCTTAATGCTCCTCTATTTAACTCTCATCGCTTTCCTATTCTAGGTTGAATATCTTCTCAAGATATCTTATCCATAGTTCCTTTTTATCTTCTCCTGTCTTCAGTGTTCTTCCTTTTATATCCATTATTCTAGATTTTTATCTTTTCACTCTCCTTTTGATTCTGACTTGACTATATAACACCTTCTTACTTCATTACACATCCCGTTCAAGCATTTTTGTCCATTTTATAATCAATTATTCGTGGGTTCTCGTAACACTCACTTCGTGCGTATCCCTATATTCTTCCTCTGTTTCCTCATTCCTATTCTTAAAACTCCTTATAATTGCTTTGTTCTTCTCCTCTACTAATTCCTTCACTCTGGCGTTCCACCACAGTGTTTGCTATTTATTATCACTTGTTCTCCCAGATAAAGCTCCCACCAAACATTTCTTGAACCTTTCCCATTCCTTCTTTACACTTTTCGTCTTATCCTTAGGCATTAAGCGTCTTGCCTTTCTTAGGCACAACTCTTTATCTTTTAACCACCATACACTTATTATTTTTTCTAGTTTTGATACTTTTCTCCTACATTTCCATCCCCAACATCAGCAAACTTTGGTCACTATTCAAGGACTCACTTGGTATTACCTAGATGTTTACAGTCTGCCTTTTCCTTTCTTTGTCCATCACCAACCTTTGCTCCCCATGCCACCTGTAGGGGTCTATCTAGTTATTTTATAGCACTCTCTTTTCTTTTTATATCGTACCAGCTGTTTGCTACTTTCATTTTATTTCTTGAACTCAACTCTAACAGCGTAACTATACTTTAAGAAAATATGTAATAAAGATTATAGTTTTTATTCATAAAGAATACGGTACTAGATGACTTTGTGTGGTACCATCTAGAGATTTAAGGTTATTTAAACGTGTGGTGTGGTTGAACCAGTAATATCTATGATATATTGGATGGACATAAACACACCCCTTGCAACGGACCAAATCGTGACGCTAAAGTTTATCGTCTGCATGCAAGCGAGGGGACAGATTTAACGGTTTCTTTGAATGTCATAGTGCAAAAAACGCGTGTCTGATAAATTTTTTCAAACAGTGAAGTATTATACCCTACTTGACTGAAGACACATTTACATATACAATTCAAATGTATAGGTAATATTATACAAATAAGAATAAAGTCTTTAATATATTAAAATATGTAGCTTACGCCCATGTTTTTTTACATTCGGCCAAGATAACAATATATTTAAAATTTGTTATTAGCTTATATAATGGTTTCAGAAACAATATTATATTTAAAGTTCGATAGCTAAAATGAAAAAAAGTTGGTAGCTTTAAACTTAATTACATTCGTTTGAATGACAAATTTTGTGTAGTTGTTTTACACTTAAATCATAATTTAGGTCATAGGCTTGTATGAAGTATAACTATATTACAAAACAATAAAGTTGGCTCTTAGCTTGTGTAGCCTATTGCTTTCAGAAGCCATATTATATCTTATGTTCGATAACTATAATGAAATAGGTAGGTTAAAATTAATTACATGTGTTTGAATGACAATTTGTGTGTAGTAGTTTTACATTCAAACTATCATTTAGGTTATAGGGCTTGTTGTAAGTACTGTATTACTATATTACAATATATTCAAAGTTAGTTCTCAGCTTGTATATTGCTTTCAGAAATCATATTATATTTAATGTTAGATAACTATAATGAAATAAGGTCTCTAAAAACCTAATTACTTTTGTTCAAATGACAAACTTTGTGTAGAAGCCTCACGTTTAAACGATCATTTAGCTTATAGGCCTGTAGGAAGTATTATTATTTTAGCCTAAATCGACTTATTTAAAAAAAAAGGTCATGAGTGTTGAACTTAGTTATGCTCTCCAAACCTTTTATTAACCCATTTATTTCATTTAACTAATCACACAATAATATATCTCAAATATTCATAAAAATTAGCGAAATATGTCGAAATGCTACATTGCCTTGTATGTGTGTAAGAGAGAAAGATATATCTGAAAGTTTCCGGCTATCCTACACAACGGTGTGCAAACGACAGCTCGAAAATCTTAGCCACTAATATCCATCTATTTATATTATAGAGCTCAATGAGTTTAACAACAAAACAGTACAACCAGTGGGAAACTTTGTCAGTTGTTCGGGAGAATTGGTAAGTTGGTCACATGTTAATTACTTTGGCATTTGTTAGTTATTGTGTTACTGTTTTAATATGAATCTTATTTCTTGTTAATTAATTTATTTGAACCCTCACTAATATTTATATATAGTTCTTTATTGTGAGATTGAGGTCAGTAATAATTCTACTAATGGTCTTAATTTATATATTATATATGGTCAAATCAATAATCAAGTAGCAAAATGACCTCTTCTCTTAATTTATTTTGATCTCACTTTTCATCAGTTATACATTTTGTTAGTCTATAGATTTTTTTCATTATAGCTTTCACCATTGTTAAGTTAAACTATCTAATGTATAGTTTACAGAAATAATTTTTGTTTAAGCATATAAAAAATAGATAAAAGTCCGGTTTATTGCTGGAGTTCATAACAAAGTTTACACTATCGGCGTCACCTATTAAAGAATGCTAAAACCTTAGCCATGCTTTTCCTGTCAAATGCATGCTTTGCCTCTTACTAATGCTAATTAATATCTCCACAATCGTTCTCATTCATTAATAATTAGCATCTACTATGCTATAATTACCTGTTGGTGGTATAAAGGCTTGCATACATTTCGTGTTTTGTCATCCATTTGATCCATCGTGTCGAACCGTTAGGGTCAAACCGGTAAAAAACCCGACATGTATGTGTAAAACCCGTCGGCTTGGCTGGCGTGTCAAATTATCTGCCGAGGATAGAAAAAAACCTGTCTGTTTTGCACAATGTCAAGCTAAACGGTCAATGTGTGGATGCATCAGTTGGCACGATGGTTTACTTCTCAATTCCAAATACCTCTGCTTTGATTTAATTTGAATTTAATTTGAGGATCATGCCATGCATAAAGTGTTTTGATTACACGAACCTAGTGTAAACATATTTTTTTAGCACCTTGTCTTACTACCTGTTCAGGTTATACGCTTAGATGTACTAATTACACTAATGGGTTAGGAGTGAGGTAGGTGTAATTTAGAGGGAATGCACCCACATATGTTTGTAAAGAAATAGTGAGAAACCATTTAGGAAAGACCACTCTCAGTGCACCCGACTGGGATTAAACCCCGATCTCTTATTTTCAACAGTCCTCTTTTGCCCATTTTGACAGCTTTTTTAATTTTAAACATGAGCACGATTGCTGCTGCCACAATCATGGCTATTGCAGTATTTAGGAAGGAACTGGTTTGACAATGACAACGACGACAGGTCAAATGAATAGGTGTGTGGGCACATCCGTTTTTCGAGCCGAACGGCTGGAACTTACATTCGCCCAACCCAACGAGTCAAACTGATGAAAAAAACCAAAGTGTATGCCAGCCTTAAGACACAGTGCGTGCAATTTCATGGCCCGAGAGACATATTTGACCAGCTGCTTGTCTGCAACACTTTTATATCATATCATCATCGTGTGGTAGTTATGTACATACAAAAAAAAAAGATTCCAGTTTATTTCTTGTTTTTTCAAAGAAAGAGTTCATTGACCACTTTAATTGTTTTGCCTCGTGTTTCAATCGAGGACTGTGCACTGTATTTTAAGCATTATTTTTACTAAACACATTCCTTGACCATAGTGTGATATAAGGTAGGAATTCTGTATTAGTTTTCTTCGTCAAGTTATGAGAAATTTAACGTTTACTACCACATTCACACACAACAAGATACTGAAGTTTACGATTGCCTTTAAAAGGTCTACATTTAATGATTTTAAATATAAACTAACAAATAGAGAGTATAAATATACATTTGTGGGTACACAGGCTAAACGTAAGGTTCGTCTGATCTGATTTGTTGGTGATGGAGATATCATAGTTAGAATCTCGCGCGCGCACACACACACACACCCACACACACACACACACACACACACACACACACACAATGTTGGCTGCATAGGAAAAAAATTTATTTTGAGATGGGGGTGACGTAGTGATGTTTAGGTCTAATTCTGGGACATGTCAATAGGGGTGGTTTTGTAGGACTCGGCCCCTCTTACCCCGAAAAATTTATTAATAGGTCTATAGTGTTCTTGTATTTCTCTTCAATGACTAGTGTTGTAGCTAATTCAAGTTTAATAAGCATTCACAACCCCGAGATATTAGAAATAATTGAAGAATGCCTGTCTGGGAAAATAGTAGAAAACATTCTTAGACTCTAATGCATGGTGATGTCATGTTCCTTTCATCCACTTTCTCTAGTTTAAAGAAATCACACACATGTGAACAGAGAAACAATTAGTGAACCAACAACCTTGGTTGACCTTCCGATAAAGAGTCTGACACAAGGAAGCTAGCCACCCAAGAAGATTGCCAAGCTCCTGTGCAGTCACCCCTAGGTCTATCACTTGTTTTCCAATGTGATAAATATGCCAAGGCCCGCCCTCCCTGGTCCTCATAAAATAAATTAATTAATTAGTTTCATGAAGAAAAACATTTTGGCATTATTGTATGATGTTCATAGGAAAAACCTTATTTGATATTTATAAAAGTTATTTATCTACTTTCATGTTTTCATATGTTAAGTCAGGTGATCTGAAGTACCAATTTTGATAGATAAATAAAATGTTACCATTACTTAGAACAGTTTTTAAGGTATTTTAGATAAAGTTAGTCAACACTTGTAGATATGAACTTGATTTTTTTACCATAGCTAGATTAAAAGGCTGGGAATAATTATTACACTAGCCCAAAGCATAAATAAAAAGTAAAAGTCACTCTTCCAAGTTACCTCACCCTCGGGGTAACTTGGAACACTAATCTTAATTTATGCATAGTTAAAGTATGCTTTTTCAAAAATTTAAACTTTAAAATTTTAAACAAGTTTGAAAAAGAAATTTTATGCCCTTTAAAATGATAACAGGATAGTTTCTTACGAAAATGTATTAGTGTTTTTTCAAAAACTTGTGTCACCCAAGGCCGTAGTCGGGGGTTAAACATTTAGGATTTTTTCTAGCCTTCAGCAGTTATGGTGTTATGTTGCCATAAAAAAAACTTTGGATATCTTCTAGAGGTGTTTCATATTTAAAAAATTTTCTAGATTTCGGCAGTCATGGTGCTATTTTACCATAAAAATCACTTCAGATAGCTTCTAGATGCGATTAATATTTAGAATTTTTTATAGCCTTTAGCAGTTATGGTGTTAAGTTGTCATAAAAACACTTCATATAGTTTCTAGAACTGTTTATCATTTAGAATTTTCTATAGCCTCGGGCAATTGGGGTATGTGCCCACCAA
>CABFWB010001963.1:118799-130620 GCA_902151455.1 Timema bartmani
CCCCCCCTGAAATTATTGGTTGGCTACTGCCTTGGTGTCACTAGTGCATTATGTAACATGATAATCTAAAAAAGTTTCTTGGAGTAGTATATTATATCTAGGGTTTAAACTGTAAGACAATTTGAGGAAATAAATCATATTTTCTAATACTTGGGGATATTTTTAATTTTAACACGCTTTTTGTTAGAAGTAAGATGAAGTTACTGTAGCTCAATATTGTGTCATTCACAAAATTTCAAAAACATATATAAAAGTATTTTAAAATCAATTCAGGCTATGAAATAGTTTTTAAATAGTGAAAAGTAGTCAAGCTTTTAAAATATCTTTAAGTTTTGAAGAAACATAAGGCCTACATTATTTTAGGAAATAGGCCTATTATATTTTTCAAGGGACTCTGAAAACACAAGTTCTTATCTTCGTCCCAAAGTTGGCTCATTCAAAAAACTTTTTCCCCATCATTTTCACTAATAATAACAATACCGTCCTTCTCAGGCCACTAAAATCGATTGTTATCTCCTTTCTTTAAAAATTGTATTTCTAGATCATCACTCTCTCTATGTCCAATACATTGGGCTGCAAAATATTTAACAGGTTTTTTTTTACAATATTTCACCAATACCCAATTTTTGACATTCACTTTTATGGGGGTACCATATAACTTATCATCACTAGTGACAGTTTCATATTCCAAGATAATGGCTAGCTCTTCTTCACAACCACTTTCAATTTGTTGGCTAGATGCAGATCTAAAAGAACTGGCTGGCTGGTCAACTGCCACTTTCTTCCTGTGATATCCTTTTTCCTGGTTCAACATACAGTCTGTGCTCTTTGAATGTGTTTCTTACCAGATCCTTCCCTCATCTCTTTTAAGATATTGATAAGTGTAGAGGACACTGATTATTTTAGATCTTCCTCTGAACAATCACTATATTTCCTGGCTACTACATTTCTACAATACTTTTGTGGCATGATGTAAAGCACAAATCTCTAGTCTACATTTATTAAAAAAATGTCCAAGGTTATGTTGTTCTTGACTTAGCTTAATTTCAACCAACTAGATGCTTCTCAAAAGTTCCAACTCATTGAACTACACAAATAATACTTTCAAATAAACATTGTTGAGCCTTTGTAAATAGACTTTAAATAATAGGCCTATTGTTTATAAAACAATGATATTTTATAAAACAGCACAGTCTACTAATGAAACACAGTAACAAATATAATTATAAACTCCTTAGCTATATGTAGTGGTCAAATGATCAATTATTAATCATCAGTCAATTAATCAACTATCAATTATTAAGTTACTAGGCCATTGCACTAGGTTACTGTTGTGGTCAAATTAATTATTAAGTTATTATTGTAGTGTTCCAAGTTACCCCAACTTAGCTGTAAATATGTTCTATTTTCATTTAATAATAATTCATAAATTAATTACTAGACCAACATTTTTTTTTAAAAATTCACATTTTCTTAAAGAGGGAAGCTTATGACACAAATAATTCTATAAGTATTTTACAATTTTTTTAAAATATTGGTGTAGGGATACAATTTTGTAGCATATTTTTTGGAGTCCAAAATATGCATGTTTAACATTTAAATTTTACCAGATGAAATATAACATTTAAAAAAATATGCAGACATAACATTTTGTTAGATACAAAATTAACTTATTGTTACCATTTTTTGATTTTTTATTTCCTATTAAATAACCCATTTACTGTGTTCCAAGTAACCCTGGTTGACTGTATCAATGTAGACCACAAAAAAAAAGTATTTACTAAAAAGCCCTTCCTATGAAAATCGCATAGGCCCACATACCTTTTGGGTGGATGAGTAATAGTTTTTATTTTACTTACAGGAAAATGTCAGACACAGATGCAGAACAGTTTTCTCTCCGCTGGAATAACTTCCATAGCAACCTCTCCTCGGGGTTCCACGCTCTTCTCCAAGGGGAGGATCTGGTGGATGTCACGTTAGCCGCAGGAGGAAACTTCGTCCAGGCGCACAAGATTGTTCTCTCCGTGTGCAGCCCCTACTTTAAGGAACTTTTCAAAGTGAATCCTTGCAAACATCCGATTGTCATCATGAAGGATGTTGGACACAAAGAACTTGTCTCGATTTTGGAGTTTATGTATTTGGGAGAAGTTAATGTGCGCCAAGAAGAATTATCTTCTTTTCTTAAGACTGCCGAGACTTTACAAGTTAAAGGCCTCACTGGGGACGATTCTCCAGCTCCTTTAGTAAGTTTTAATATCTTGAGTTTTAAATATCTTGTCAAATTTCAAATTGTGTTTGATTTACCTGTTAGATCTTCATTATAGCCAAAAATTAAAGTAAAAAATTATTCTAAGGGGTCAAGATTAGGAAGGTATATGCAGCCGCATTATCTTTGAAGGAAAGTTACTTGATGAATAGCAACAAAACACATCACAATAATTTCATGCTTAAGAAGGGGCATGATGTTTTGAGAAAATTAATGTGATGTTTTATGGTTGTGAACTTTTAAGGCCTATCTTATCGTATATTTCTCTCATATGTGTATAGGCCTTGCCCCTATATCTTTTTCTAAATGTTTATTAAATAAAGCTTTTTGGTACCATTTTTTTAATCTTTGTTGACTGAGAGACATCCCTTTAATGGTTTAAATTTTTTTCAATTATAAACATATAGTACTCATTTTATTTTTTTCAGGCTTCTCATCCACAACGTAAACAGACTGCAACAAGGAAGCACTCATCGGTCTTGGAACCATTGGTGGTCCATTCAGAGGAGTCACCCACTCGCCCAATCAAACGCGCTCGTGTGGGCGCCCCGCCGCCAACACCGCCCTTCACCTCGTCCCCCCACAATTCTCCCGCCCTCAGACTCATGCCAAGCTCGCCAGCTCACTCAGAGAACCTCAGAGACAATGCGGTCGTTTTAACCAAACCCAAACAGGAGCCTATTAAAGAGGTTGGCCTGACCAGACCCAAACAGGAGCCTACTGAATATGACTCGGACATAGAGGAAGTGACTCTAGATGAGAAAATGTTGAGAGGCCACGACCCGCTAATGAATGTCAACTTGGACCAAACGTTGCAGAGAGGGGATGAGCACCCGCTGATGAGTCTATTGGGAGGAGGGAGTAGTCAGCAACAAGATCCAATGGCAGGTTGGTGTGCTTACAGTGTTTCCCAGGGGTCTGCGAGCGCAAGTTTTATTTAGTACTGTGTCATACTACTTGTTCAGGTTATACGTCTATGTACTAATTACGCTAATGAGTTACAGAGGAGGAATGTTGAATTTAGAGGATGTGTACCCACACTTGTGTGTAGGGAGAGTGGAAAAACCATTTAGGAAAAACATCTCTGTGTACATTCAACCGGAATTAGAACTCCAAATTTCCTTTCATCTGCAGTCTAGTCTATTGCGAAAATGCTTAGATCATGCAGCCACCAAAGAATGTTGAACTCAAGCTCTTTGTGCAGTTAGGGTGGGAATTGGGGAAGGGCAGGGAAAGAACCCAACAAACCGGATAGCTTGTAAGATTTTCAAAGAATTGCCATAAACCACTTGCTTCCTGCTAATTAGTCTTCATCTCTTCCTGTAAGTAGAAACTCTAACAATATTTCATCTTATACCATTTAAAGTTACCCACCTTGGTGGTTGAATGGTCTAAGGTGTCACTTTTGCAATAGACTGGACGATCATTGATGGAAAGCTTAGGGTTTGAATACCGTTCGGGTGTAAGGCCTACTGAGGGTAATTTTTCATAAATAGTTTTTCCACACACTCTCCACATAAATACAGGTACATTTAATCTAAATTATACCTTCTCCATCACTATCACATAAGGGTGATTAGTTCAGTTCATATGCACACAACCCAAACGAGAAGTGAAACGTGGCGACAAAAAAAACCTCTCTAAATCTGGCAAATACACACTTAAAATATATTAATAATTATTAAAGCTATTTACAGAGTGTAAATTAACAGACTAAGCTAGCATAAATAGGCCTATAAAATATTCAAACATAAAGATAATTATTTGTTTGTGTATCTATGTTAACAGCTCTACCATTGTTTGGCATCTCACATGATTCTGGAGGCTCCCAAGATGGCGGACAAGGTAGGGACAACTTAGAGCATTACTTTATTCGGTCAGTGTTTGGAAATTTGAATTTGAAAAAATAAATCTCTGAGATGTGATAAAGAGTTTAAAAACAATTATGTGAACTGTACCAAGAATAGGCAACCGATTGATTGCGATAGTCCTGTTGGTCTCGTGACAATTTTCACTTGGATGTGTAAGAGCACTATTTAAAGTTGATCTTTGAGTCAATTAAACTAGCTAGTAGTTTCAAAGTGACCAAAACTACTTTGATATGTCATAATCAGTATTCGTTAATGTTACAAGAAATTTAAATCGTTAAATATGAAACTGTAGACTTAATTTACCTCACAATTTTTTTTAATCTAATGCAGCCGAAAAAACATGATAATATAGGACCATATTATTTTAAACTTTATTCTATCAGATGTTAATCCATGCATGCACATATCTTTGAAAGTCAAGCAGTGTCAGGTTATCATCCTGCTGAGAATGCGGTATTATATCCTGTTGATGAGCAAGCATCTTGCGATCAATGAACTTTGCTCGCTTGATGGTAATATCATATCAGCGAGTTTCAAGTATTGATTAGTAAAACCATTAAGTGATTGGTTGGTTAAATAGTAGGGGCGGAGCAATGATAAAGTGCATGTGAGGGACTGTCGATTAACAACCATAAAGTGATGATCATCTAAAGCTAAATTGTGGCCACACAGCTTCTGCCATGCATGGCTGCTGCCATACGGGGTTGAACAGGAGATCTTAGGCAAACGCGAATGCCATCATTAGCGTGGAGTGCCCACGTGATGTGATTTAATGTACTGTTCAATCCTTGCTGTAATAATTTAGACATTCCATCAATAAATAGTGTTAGTTTTGTACTTCACTTTGCAAGTCACTATCTTCATACCTCCCACCCAATTCCAACCCCTTATCGCTCTGGGTCTATCTAGACAATTTAACTCCCCGCACTGTCACGGCAGTGTCTCTTTTTTTTTAAGCACCGTGTCTTACTACCTGTTCAGGTTATACACACCTTTACTAATTACGCTAAGAAGCTAGTAACTAAAAAGGTTGAATTTAGAAGAAGTGTATGCATGTTTGCATGAAGGTAGAGTGGAAAACAATTTTAGAAAAACCAGCCTCAGTACATCCAACACAGTTTTGAACTCCAATCTTCCTGTCATTGGCACGTTAGTGTTTACTTCAATTTGTTTCAACCAAATTTAGTGAAGCTTTCTTATTTCTTTATTGAAGCTATTTATTTTTTTATTTTTCTAAGATATTGAGAAACACTGACAACCTGTACAGTAACAAATGAAAGTAAATGGTGGATGGTTTTACTAAATTGTGAAATCAAACCACACATAAAGTATGCACTTCATACAGATTACATTTAGGAAAGGAGAAGCTTAGTCAGGCAAGATAGAAATGCCTCTTGAGAATTTCAAAATTCTTTGAGAAGTCTTTACTAAATTACTGTCCTCTTTTTTAAAAAGTGTTGCAACAGTTTATTAACCACTTATTTTCCTCTATATTTCAGTTCATTGTTTAATAAATCCATTTATAAAATATTAATTAATTAATTAATATTAATAAATCCATGTATTTAGGTTCAACTAAAATGTATATTATCACTTTTCTTTAGTATCCTTCTGTGAACCGCTGTAAGTGGAGTCTCTTTATGAGAGTCCTCTGTTGTTCCTGTGAAATTAAATAAATAAAATTAAAATTCACTATCCTACACTTAATGAATTGAACTTAATAAAGCTTCACAACAATGATGCACTTTTTTACTTTTTACCGAATGGACAAAAGGTCGGTGATACCTTTGGACTCCTTTTACACGTCCAGTCCAGATGATTACCAAGTTACTCTTACTCAACTCTTCTAAAAAGAACATCTTGCACCTCACTTGCGCACCCAGTGGGGTTGTTACCAATCTCATTAACATGATTACAGGGACTAATACTAATATAATTATATTGACACAAACATTGAATACGGACACAGACTCCCCACTCTCAAAATACAGGTACATTATCAATATAATTATAAATTTAACATTCAAAAATAACATAGTGAAAGACAAGACATAGTACATTTAAACAAGCATTAGAAAATTATGAACTAAATTTATAACAACTGGTAGATGAAGGGTGATTGTTGGGTGGAGGGTGAATGATGATTGGAAAATTAATGAAAAACCAGATGCAAATAAACCCTGTGAATGACTTCACATTTCTCTTATGCCTGTAACAGGGTAATCTCATTTGGTTTGGGTTTTAACACGGACCAAGTCGAGGTTTCATTAAGAAAACCGTGATATCAATGCTTAAACATATAATGCTGCAATTTATGTAATTATAAACCTATATTAATATATAATGTATGTTATTTGAGTGAACGATTTTAATAATAAGATTAATTCATTTTATTTACTTGTTCTATTATCGATCTTTTGTCATTTAAATAGGTTGAGGGGTTCATGCTGTGCAAATTATTGCTATTTCGCAAGGACACTTTCATAATTTTTAACGAATAATTTACTCATACATAATTATTAATTTACCAAGTGCTCCTGGAACACGACTTTCAGGACCGACGAAAGGAACTTCCAGCCTAGTAATGGAGGAAAAACTCCACAATCTCATATTACTGTCACATTTAATTGCAAGTTTTTTTATTGACTCACATGCGCATGGTCACGTGGCTAAGCCAGTGACATGGTCGACCAATTGTACCGTGACGAGCGTCAGAAACTTCGCCACAGTTATGGGCTTGGACCAACGATAGCACAGTTTGGCAGCCTTAATAAGGCTGTGCAATTCATGGTCACCTACCTTATAAGGTATTGCATATTGGCAAAGGTGATATCTTTGAGAAACTCTTTCCCTCGCTTGTTTCAGTTGTTCTTACGCTACCCGTCTCGTTGCTTGCATGCTCCTCTCTGTTTCATCATTGAGGATCTCCTGTAATATCTCCCACTGAAAATTAATGAGGAAAAGCTGTTCACATCCCAGCATTAAGGAAGCAGTTGCTGTTTTGTGGCTTTCATGGTAACTGAATGCTATCTGCAAGGAAGTCCGGTGGGAATCACAACCCCTGTGCTGAATATTGTGGAAAGCAATTATATATATATCGGTATATGTATGAAATGGCCGAACGCTAAGAGCAATCATGACCACCCTACATCGCTCAAAGGAATGAATATTTCTGAGACACGGCTGAGAACTCCTGACGGACTGGAAACATTGGTCCGGGCCATTGTTGGATCTGTTCAGATTCTTTGAACTTTCTTGACAAATAATTGGCCACTTAGTTGTCAGCGCCCAACATGTGAGCGATCTTAAGCTTGGGGGACTTGGAGGTTAGCAATCCCACACCCAATCCTCCCGATTTGCCTCGGGTGTTTTAACAGCCAAGACAAATGAAGTAAGGAGCGTTATTTAATATGATATAAGACTTTGAAAGAGAAAAGTGAAGTGTAATAGTTTCAAATTTATGAAAGTTTGATCCAATATATGTTATGAAACATTAAGTATTTTATGTCTTAACCTAAAATATTCTAACCTCTATTAATTTCATTTCCATCATTTCTTTTT
The DNA here is from genome assembly GCA_902151455.1 of Timema bartmani. Classification (NCBI taxonomy): domain Eukaryota; kingdom Metazoa; phylum Arthropoda; class Insecta; order Phasmatodea; family Timematidae; genus Timema; species Timema bartmani. The sequence goes on from CABFWB010001963.1 coordinate 126,498, forward strand.
ATATCTTTAAATATGTATTTTTAATGTCTTCCTTCATTTTCAATTCTTAGTCCTTTCCTGAAGATGGCAACCAAATAGCCGAAACATGTTTAGTTGAAATAATTTCCCAGTCGGAGATCAAACTTTTGGATCAAAAAGAGCAAAGAACTATTTAAGATAAGGCTTTGGATTCATATCAAAATTTTTAACAATAATGCTTCATGAATGTTTTAAAATATCGTCCATCTATTTTCACATAAAAATGTTCTCTCTTTTCATTTTATGATATGTAATGTATTTTATTTGACTTTTATGTATCAAGTAGTTTATTTAAAAAAAAGTTTTTTTCTCAACTATCTTATATTATTAATTATAATTTTGTATTGCTTGACACTTGAAAAATCTTAATGTGTGCTAGCAATTTTTATTACAATTTTTATTAGTTCATTTAGGATTAGCCTAAATGATATAGTAAAATAATTTTAATTATTACATTATTCAACTCTGTTGCTTAGCTAAAATAGTTTGAATTATTTATTTTCATATTACTTTAGTTTTCATTCTATCAATCTTACTTTATGTCAGTATATTAATTTTTTTTAATCACTTTAATCATTTCCAATTTTAATGATTTCTTTACCAATATTGAATCAAATTTTGTAAACTTGAAACTTTTATCTTAAGTCTTCCTTTTCTCATATTGACCAAGACAAAGCTTGGTTTCCATATGCAGGTTGATTAACAATGTTATAGGTATGTCCTGAATTTATCGGTGGCGAAAACTATTCCCAGAGCTTCCAACTCAAAGGTAGAATAGTTTTGTTCATGCGAAAGCAACATTATACTCGCATATGCAATTGACATATAAACGATTCCTTCGGATTCTTGGCAGAGCATTGCTCCAAAAATGGTCAAGCAGGCGCCTGTCCAAAGTATAAAAACTTTTATCCAAGCTAGTTGGTATGAGATGATTCCTTATGGGTTCCGTTCAGTATGCTCAGGATTTAATTAGATTCCTCAGCACAATACCATATGCCCCTTATATTCTATTCCAGTTGCAGCAGATTTTATTTTTTTGGGTTCATTGTCATATTCGCCCCGCACAATCTTTCCAGGACTGGCCTGACATGATTGGTGTGACTTGCTAGACCATACAAAGAAATTTAGATAATCCATTTCATTGATCACATATTTAAACCGGATGTCAAAATAAAAAGTATGTAGTAAGTGGCATAGCATTTGAACCCCTGTAGAGATGCCGAAAGGGACATAGTTAAACTCCAGAAAAACCACACTAAATGATGAAGGCATTGTACGTCGTTGACCCCTTCTATAACAATATTGGAAAAACCTCCCTCAGTACACCCGACTGAGATCTGAACCTTAATCTCACCATCATCGGCAGTTTAGTCTACTGCGAGAATAGTGCCTTAGACCATACATCCACTGAAACAGGTTACATTTCTCTACTACTTTCATTAATGATATTCATAACATTTAATAGAAATGTTCTTCCAGAATTTGCCTCGTTCTGGAATCAGTACAGCGTTTTATAAACACTGATGTTTCCATGCTCAAACCCTGATCAGTTTGCTCACTTCTTGTAACTTGAGTTTATAACTCTAGAAATTAAAGGACCCTGCAGGTCGAGCATGGATCTTTTCATTTTGCACGTCATACACCATGACAGCCGAAGGCATGATGGCCATCTTCTGACGCAACGTCATAACTGTGAGCATGGAACGCTATGTCATAACCGCTATGGCGCGTATGACAAAGTGTAAACTTTGATGGGCGCTAGTGTGTGAATAGAGTGAGTTGGCAATCATGATAGCTGATTTAGCTATGTATATTATAGGGCTGGTAGCAGCATGAAATAGTTGAACACTGATCAAAATACTTATTATCTTGCCACGAGTTTCAAAACATCGCCATGTGAGTTGCAATGAACTTGATGAACGTAAATAATCTTTATTCTTAATATTTTCACTATAAATCATAAATGGATATAGTTAAATATGGTTAGGCATCAGTGAGAGTAGATAACATAATTCATGTGTTATTGTAAATAACTAAAGTTTCTTAACGAGTGTGGCTTTTATCCACAGCTTATGGAAAGGGACAAAATCCAGCAGGAAAATTTTATCGCTCTTGCCCAAGTTATTTTTTCAATTCTACTTTTAGGCAAGTTTTGACTTTTCCTTTGAATATCACCTAAGTAAATTCACAAGCAAACTAGTTGTAGGTTATGCAGTTGAAGATCAATCAGCAATCGGGCTTAGGCCCAGAAATGGCCGTTTTGTGTTTGGATCACAGCTTCAGAATAGTGGAAAATGGTTTTTAACAATACAAGAGATGTTCATTCTCTTCAATTCAACTAAAATTAGTGAAAACATAGTGGTTTAAGGAAACTACCCTCAACAATATAACTGTGCCTATCTTGTCAGTTGGTATTTTGTCTAAATATTCCTGATTTGCTAAAGTGGCTATGACGAATTTTGTATGATAGCACATTCTTTGCATGTTAGTTTGGATACATAAAACAAGACCTATGCTGATAATGCCATTTTTATTAATGTTCCCTTGATTTTACAATATAATTTTTTCTAGCATTATTTTCTATTTTTATCATTATTGTTGGAGATAAAAATCACATAAACATTTTTTAATAATAAATAATAAAAATACAATAGTTACAAGAATTTACTTTTTTTTTTACAGTTTGTAAAAATTTATTTCAGCCCTGCTTAAAATTATTAACTAATTATGACATTGAAAATAGAAAGTGAAAGAATGGTACAATTTTTTTTAAATTTCAAATCATTTACATGACCTCACCTACACATTTAAACTAAATTCTCTTTTAATCATAGCAGTACTTTTAAGTAAAAGTAGGACTGTTTTTATAAATGCATGCTGTGACTGGTTTTATTGCATAAAAAAAATGTGAAAGTAACTAACTTATACCCTAAATCAGGGATGACGAAACTTGTCCAACCAATATGCCACTAAAGGGATAGTTGAATTTTGAATTAGTCTAATGTGCCAGCTATTATTTACATTTTTAATGGGTATTTGAAAATTAAACTTGATGAATAGTAAGTAATGTAATGAATAACTTAAATCAAATTGTAAATATATTAATAATGCCTATATTTAAATAGGGAAAGTTTATTGTATTAAATTTTCAAATTAGTGTTTTAAACAAAATTAATTCCAATAACTTATAGTGAAAACATTTAAAGTAGCACCTTTAGTGAAGAAAAAAAAAATTGATATGTATCATATATTAAAACCAGAAACTTAGATAATCCATCCCACATTAGTTTGAAACCTGTTACATTTTGCTAGCCAAGATATTTATGTTTGGTTCATAACTTGTCTTCAACCGCACCCAATCTATGCATTTAAGTAAGGGCCAAAATGATTTCTAACCGTTAACTTCACAAAGTTCATTGTAACATGTCTGTTAAAATATTATTAACATTAAGAAATTACAACACATTGGGAAAAGTTTTATTTAGTTAACATATTTAATCTAAGGCACGTACATTTTCAAAAGCAGTGCCAATAGTCTATGAGCCTAACCTATTACCTATTGTTTCATACTTATATCCAACTTAATTTGGCCTAGAATATTATATTTCCACAAAATTCTGCATAAAGTTTTGTTTAAAAACTTATTCACAGAATTGTTTCTTACTGCCGATTGAGGCAAACCACAACTTGCATTAATTGTCTTACAAAAAAATCTTTTGAATGATATGACATATTAGCTTAGATATTGTACACAAATAAAAACTTGTTGTGCGTAAATGTGTAATACACCTTAATAAGAATATACCGGTAGGCCTATGGTGAAAATTTACATAAATATTAATAATTAAAGTTTTAGTCAAAGCTTTGTAGTTGTTGTAAATGAGTAATATTGTTTTTACTTTAAATATATGAATTTAAAACGGTTTGTACCGTGAAAGAATGAGAATAAAATGCTGACTATTTTTAATTTTTGTGATATTAAATGGTTTTGAATTAATTGGTACTCCCAAATGTTGTTCAAAACTGCACAAACAGCTGTTGATAAGAAAATTTGAGGAATTTTTCCAAATGAATACATCCATTCACTTTTCATGGCTCCAAGGAG
>CABFWB010001964.1:0-23099 GCA_902151455.1 Timema bartmani
GTTCTTCAAAAGCCTTTGAATCTCAAGGTTAAGCGGTCAAAATGTGTACGCGCCATCTCGGGTGTTTAAACATTGGGTCGCTGGTTTATTTACGTTCAATGCTAAAGTTTTGTTGGAACCCACGGATTATCGGTGACTTAATTAATATAAGGGGAAAAAAGAAAGAGGATTGAGAGTTAAAGGTTAAATAAACTCACACACACAGTGAAAAGGGCATTCGTGTTAAACTAGCTTAGCTACATTCATCCGAGATTCAAACTCCAAACTCCCTGCAGACGATAATCAATTGAGATTCAAGTAAAATGTCTTATACCACTTGGCCTCCGCTGCGGGTATTTATTAATTAGAATAATAATAAGAGTCATAATAAAATGTAGGTTTAATATTATTTTATTATGATGTTCTAAGTTTTGCACCGGTGGAAAATGTACTTAAAAAAAGGTGTCTGTCTCATCTTGTATAATTTTAATAGGTCTCGGAAGGTTGTAGTTCGAATATTGTCATGACAAACTGAGTTTTTTTCCTACATGGATTTTTGAATCTTCCTGGACAAAAATGCGGGTACACTTCCTTTTAAGCTCTACTGGTCCCTACCGCCCCCATTACTATAAATATTCGGATAGGTCGGATGGGACACGTTTAAGTGGTCCCATGCCATGGTCTAAGGCGCTACTTTCGCAGTAGACTAGAGTGCTGATGGCGAACAGATCCGAGGTTCAAATCTCGGTCAGGTGGTTTTCCACTTTCCCTCTACGCAAATATGGGTACACTTCCTATAAATGTAACTTTACCATTCTTAAAACCATTAGTAAGATTGGTACACTAGCGCATAGCCAGAACGGGTAGTAAGACACGGTGCGATAATGATGATAATGAATGGTCTAAGCTCTAAGGTGGTGTTTCTCAAATTTTGGCCCACGATGGCCTATCAAGTGGTCCGCAAGATAGTAAAATGTTTAGTAATAATATAGAATTAAAGAATGTCTTTCATATATGACACAAAAATTTAAAAAACAAAATATCTAAATAGGAAATATATAAAATTATGCTCTATTTCTTTCCTTGGTAGACACGAGTCACATACAAAAGGAAGTCTGTACCAACCTTAGGGCAACAAATCTTAATAATTATTTATAAAAAAAATTGAGATTTAGAATATTATAAATAATAAAAATACTTTTACTTACTAATACAATGTACACATTTATTTGTTTTCAACATTTAATTTAATAAATTAATTTTAGTCTTGTGTGTATAATATTAAAAATGAATTGCTCGTAAATAATGTTTATTTCTGCTTACCTTGCACTCCTTCCTCCCCCTCCCCCAACAACCACCCTCTCTATCACCCAGCTCTTCCCCTACTTACAGGACCCCGGAGTGAGCATAGCTTCCATTTGGGGGTCCTACATCACCAAAACCTGATCTAGGGCATGACTCTCGAAATTAACTGGACTGTCGATGATGGGGAAATCAGGGTTTGAAACAGGATCGGGTGTATTGACAGTGGTTCCTAATTGATTTTACCCTCTCCCTCCACGCCAATCCTGATACACTTCTTATAAATTCAACCTTACTCATTCCTAACACATTTGGGTATTAGGAAAGTTGAATTCAGATGAAGTGTACCCGCATTTGCGTCGAGGCAGAGCGGGAAACCATCTAAGAAAAAACCTCACTAAATCTTATCAGGATTTTGAACTCCGATATTTAGATCATTGACAATTCAGTCAATTGAGAGAATGACGTCTTAACTTGTACCAGCGTTTTCCAGGCGTTGTGCCGCATAAAGTTAGCAGGTGTGCCACGGAGAGTTGGGGGGGGGGGNTCGAGGCAGAGCGGGAAACCATCTAAGAAAAAACCTCACTAAATCTTATCAGGATTTTGAACTCCGATATTTAGATCATTGACAATTCAGTCAATTGAGAGAATGACGTCTTAACTTGTACCAGCGTTTTCCAGGCGTTGTGCCGCATAAAGTTAGCAGGTGTGCCACGGAGAGTTGGGGGGGGGGGGATAAAAAACTAAGCGAGAAAGACCAATGATGAATAAAAAATATTTCCTAAATTCATGATTAACATTATTTTTAAAAAAAATAGCATAGTTATTAGAATTTTAACTATTGAACTTTTGAACATACTCTTAAAACGCGTTATTTTAAAGACAAAATCTCTCCTTAAAAAAATTGGTGGTGTGCCTTAACAATTTTAGTGCCTTTTTCAGTGTGCCGTGGGTTAATAATGGTTGAACCCGCCTCGGTGGCCGCATGGTCTAGACTAATGCGCTACTCTCGCAGTAGACTAGACTCCCAATGATGGGGAGATCAAGGTTCGAATCTCGGTCATGTGTACTGAGAGGGTTTTTTCCTAGTAGTTTTCCAATCTCCTCCCACGCTAATGTGGCTACACTTTCTTCAAATATAACCTTCCTAAGTCCTAAAACCATTAGCGTAATTAGTACATAAGCGTATTACTAGAACGCTGTGCAATTTTTTTATTGAAAATCACTGGCTTAGACTATTCGACTATTGAGGCGGGTATGAGGGTATTAAGTTTTATGAGAAAATAAACCTATAAAGTAAAAAAAAACATGAAAATTTGCCTTGATTCACGAAACGTGAGCTTTTATATCATACAATTCCGTTTCGAGACAGAGTAGAAGGGATGTTTGGGGATCTTGGGCAGTTTTATCCCCGGGTACCCCTTTCCCTCAGTGTTCCTGTGAGATCAGGCAAGCAGGTCTGCCAACCTGGAGATGTAGAAACTTTCCTACCGACATTAAGAGGAGTAGGTATTTCTTCATCTGTCTCCCAAGGGGGACACTGGTAATAAATGAGTTTCTGCCCCTTGCATTTGAGTGCAACAAGACCGCAACACAAACTTGACGTTGCTGTGTTCTCTTCCCCACCACCGTCGGGTGTTAGCGCCCATCCGGGATATCCACATTTAACTAGCACTAATGGGATAGGGTAAGAAAGATAATATTTCAAGGATTTGTACCTACTTTCGCGTGGTAGAAGAAAGTGAGAAGCTATTTAGGAAAATCAACCCTCAGTATACCCACCGGAATCGAACCCCGATCTTCTCACCTTCAGCAGTCTAGTCTATTAAGAAAGAAGCACCTCAGACCATGCGGCCACCAACGCGGGTTTTACCGGTTGTTCTCTTTGGGTGTGAAACGTGGTCTCTTACCTTAGATGACGAGAACAAATTTAGGGTTTTCGAAAACAAGGTGGTTAGGAATATATTTGGTCCAAGGATGAAGATATTGGGGAGTGTAGGATGTTACATAATAATGATATACATACCCTTTACTCATCACAATACACTGTTAGGATAATCAAGTATCGTAGATTACGGTGAGCAGGACATGCAGTGCGAATGGGAGATTCTAGAATAGTTTTCAAGGTACTGACTAGCAAACCCAATAGGAAGAGACCATTGAGAAGATCTGTACGTAGATGGAAGGATACCATTAGAATGGACCTGAAAGAGATAGGGTGTAATGAGGTGGACTGGATATAACTACATCAAGATGTGTGTGATGTAATGAGGTGGACTGGATAGAACTAGCTCAAGATATAGATGTGATTTAATGAGGTGGACTATATAAAACTAGCTCAAGATAGGGATAGGTTGCTTACTTTTTTATGTGTGGCAATGAACTGTTTAGCTCCTAATGTCATAAAGAAAGTAAGTAATTGGGTTGAAGTACCCAGCGTTACCCGAGATAGATGTTTTTAGTTTAGTGATTGTACGAGGAAGGTAACTTTAAAGTTTGTGCCTTCAAGACCTGCGTTACCTGGGGCCTCGACCCGGTTTTTAATTAATTAAAAATAATTTAATCAAAATTTTTAAACTCAGGCTCCGAGCTGCACACGTTCGTACACAGGGGTAACTAATTATTTTCAATTTTGGACCTCTGCGTGCGTTAGATATCACGCAATTCTCAACAAACTCTTCATTTTATTATTATAAATGTTATGAATGAAGAAAACACTGTTAATTAACTAATTAACTCTCCAGCACTAAGGAACATTCAACCCTAACCTGAAACCCAACCTACTTAAAATCTACCTTTACATTAACGTCTTGACCTACCAAGGGGTATTTTATTCAACCGTTCTCTAAGCACTCAGGATACTAGAACGTACGTGCCAAGTACGTTCAAGAAACCCACCATACTGAAAAGGTTGCAAGACAAAAAATTTTAAAAATGCAGATCACCAGGGATATTTATTTGACCTATTCTCAAATATGCCAAGCCCAAGTATACGGACCTAGCTATCTTAACATTAATAAATATGAGCACTCGACAAATGATATTGAGGGAGTTAAGGGTATTGCTTAATATTAATGCAAAACAAATAACATGGAATTAATATAGGCCTCCAGGACGATTTATTCTCAGACTATAGACTATTTAGAGATAGCGGACAATGCGCAATATTAGACAGAATCCATAATGCATGTCAAGAAGTAATATATATATTTAAGGCCACCAAACAGTATTAAAAGAAAGCGATCGAATCGCATTTAACAAAATTAGATATATTTATCATTTGAAAACATTATCAATTCAAATATAAACAAGGTCGATAATTGCGAATAATACGCAAATTAGAAAGATAGCATGGATACAAACCTATCCCCTTTCCATAAGGGCTAAGTCGTTCAAAAGATAACTCTAAATAAATGATATGACGCTTGTCTTGGAAGTGTAAGCATTTTACATATCCGTAATAATAAAACGTACTTTTATAACATAATTTGTAGAGTTTTGCTCGTATCTAGCACTATACCTAATGTTAATCAGGAACATGACTATCCTCATCCAATAATCCGTGAGGCCAGAGTAACTTAGGCAGGAAAATAACAAAGTATTTTCTATCCTATCAGCTCGGTTAACAATAACCTCCTAACATTATAAAAATATCTCATGTATTCCCCAATAACATTAAATATAAAGAATTATGATACAAAAATCATTTGTAACGCATGGACTTACTTCAACATTACCCATATAGAAACAGAATTAAAGTGCACGATAGTGCTCAAAGGTAAAGTAGAATAAGATTTACTTGAGAAATAATCATCCTAACTAGGATCCAATAGGTTTAAGACCAAAATATGTCACTACTCAAAACAAATACTAAAAGAAATTAAATTTAGCTAAAAAGATATATTTATATATGCCCAAAAATAACCAAATTTAATCCCTACATAATTATGACTAAATTTAACTGATACTCAGTTTTCAATTAAAAAAATATATAAAAAACTTCTCCAAAATAACGATCACTTACATGTTGGTAAGTCCCTAATTCCTATTAGCATCAAAGAGTAAAGTTGCTTATATTTCATTGTGAACAGTGGGGAAATTTGGTAGGGAGATATCACATGACCAGTGAAGTCATTCACAACAAGTCAGAAATTGCCCTCTCACCGACGCCTGAGCACAACGTCGTGAGGATGACCATGAGCGGTAGGGAGACACACGTGATAGCACTTCTCTCTATTTTACCCAAGCTTTAGCACCTGCACAGAGTCTTAAATTCGGGGATACCGTACAAGCGAACAGGGGTCACATGCCACTTCGTGACTTCAATCTTGTTTCCTAGCCAAACTCGAACGATGAGCAGTGTTCTGTGTTGACGTGCCTGGAGTGTCCGTGATTAGGCGCTGAACTCCCGGTAAAATGGAGTGTGTATTTATTCTCTTAAGGTGGTGGAGGTCGGTGGCTAAGTTGGTTTGTAGTCACGATACAGTATCTTTAGGTTTCCCAGCTAAAGTTTTGTGTACACGCCTGTCATCGCCCACACGCGCCAAATGACCACCCTTATTCAGTATGTGTGTCTTTATTATCCGTAATATATTTGGGAATACAAACAAGTAGTCAACCTCAGTAGGCTTGAGCTAAAGTGCTCACCTCAGGACCAGATGTTAGTGGGTTCAAACCCAGCCAAGTTTAACGAATTTTTCTTGAACGAGAAAAATCCTTAGAACAACTTCCTTCGGAGGAAAAGTAAAACCGTTGGTCCCTTGTCGATTTTGGCATGTAAAATTACCTTGTAAGGTAAAGCTGATAGGCCCTTTAGCTCTCGCTCATAGAAATTCAGTGTGGAAGGCAACGAGGTACCACCACACTTCTTAGACTGCCCTAGTACATGGGATTTCTACCATATGGTGTGGGCAGCACTAACCAGCCGCGATGAATGCATGCCCAGCTCCTGATGGAAACAAATCACATCAAACCAACCTTCGGGTTGTTGACTTGAGAAGAAGAAGAAAATATACATACATATTAAATTCTTCGTTTTAGAAAACTATTAGAAAACAAAATACCTATCCAAACATTAAAATGATACCAGCTTTGGTGGTAGAGTGGGGTACAAGGCGTCACTATCGTAATAGAAGAGCCCAAGTATTCGCCTGGAGAGAGGGTGAATGAGGCCACCCAAAATGCAATTCGTCCTCATGTTTGGTGTTAAAACTATTCAGAAAAAACTTTCTGTAAATTATTATTTAGGGTCTTGTGGCGTTGATGGCACGGCACTGGGTATCAAATATAACATATAACACAGCCAGTATAAATTTAATATGGTTTTCTGTCCAGATGCAACAAATCAGTAATATTTATAAAGCGTAGGCCAGCTAATTATTTCACTTGATAAAGCGTTTTAAAATTACAGTAAATATAATAGATATATGTACTCAGTATGCTACTGAAAGTATGAAAAAGAAAAGTATATTTTATTCTGTGTATAAGACATTAAGGTGGGAATGTAGGAACGCGAGAAAAGGTCATTTTTTTTTTTGCATTTTTTGTAACCAAATTTTTTTGGCTAAAATAAATCAAATATTTCTCCAGTAGAAACATAGATTTTAATTTTATTTACATGGTGAACCAACAGTTGTTGAATATCGGTTAAGAGTTTCCTAGTATTTGTCTTAATTTAAAAAGTTTCTCATCTAATTAATGCTATGCTCATGACAGATATTCAACAACTGTTGATATTACTACGTGGAGAAAGTTAAACTCTGTTTCTACTGGAGCAATATTTGATTTGTTTTAAACAAAAAGTGTTTCGCTATAAAACTGCAAAAACATTGACCTTTACTCTCCTTCCTTACTACCTTAAAGTAAAACCATCATAGATCCCTGTAGTGTTATACTCCACGTCCTACAGAAACGTAAAGCTTTTTGCCTATACAGATTATCCCACGGCGCTCTCCAGTTGAATAAATGCGAGAATAACCCTCTACAGTGGCCGAACAGTCTTTTAGGCGTCACTCTCGTGTTAGACTGACCTGCAGGCTACGGGGAGGTCAGAGTTAGAATATCGGTCGGATCTACCGGGGGTGTTTTTTTCCCCTAAATGGTTTCCCACTCTACTTACTCGTTAATGCGGGTAGATTACCTCTAAAATGCTTCCTTCCTCATCCCTACTCAATTAGAGTAATCATCATAAGCGTACAACCTGAACAGGTGGTAGCACGTGGTGATAAAAATGAGAGAATATTATTATAATGAGTCTTCAACCTGAGGGTTTGTCTTTGTGTGCTTCCGATTAATTCAAAGTTGAACATACATTCAGTCCTCCAGCCGGTTAGTGATGCTCACACCATCTGGGAGAAAACACATGTCCTAGGGGGCTAGTGATGCTCACACCATCTGGGAGAAAATACACGTCCTAGAGAAGTAGTGCAGTAGTTTCTCGTTGCTTTCCGCAACGGATTTCTACGAGCGAGCGAAAAAACCTACCAATTTTGCCAGAAAGATATTTTCACATGCCTTACAGGGTTATTATAAATACCACAATTTACATGGGACCAACGGCTTTACTTTTCCTCCAAAGAAGGTTGTGCTACGGATTCTCATCACTCTGGAAGAAATAGGTCGAACTCGGCAGGATTTGAACCCACGAGCATCGAGTCCTGAGGCGAACATTTGCCCCAGGACCACCGAGGTCAACAAAAACTATATTTACAAGTCTTAAGTCTATATATATATATAGGGTCATAGAAAATACTTTCATGTTTATCTCATTAGAAAATTAAGGCATGTATTGATAAAGTGTTTGTCAATATTTAAACCTAAATGCAACGTCTGATTGGCAATATCTCTGCTACTTAGGTGACCACCTTAAGATGGGCAGTTATCATAGAAACCAGGTGTCACAGGGCAACATAATTATGGCTCTCCCTAGAACGGGTCAGCCAGAAAAAAGGTACGAATCAAATTATAAAAAACAAGTAAAAGAAAATAAGGGATATCCCCTGAAACTATGTGATGGGAGGGGAGTGGGGGGCTGCTGGATATCAGAAAAACCTTTCGCAAACTGTCCACCCCCCTTGCCTCCCTTTCCTCGGGTATCAAACTTTGAAGTCACTCACCTGACCGGAACTTGCGCGCGCGCACACACACACACACATGTGCAAAGTAACTCTAAGCTTCTTTAACAAGATCTTATATACATGAGATATATTTCACAGTATATGCCGCATACCCGAATTGCGTCCACCGTGAAACCCTCCCCTCCAAAAAAAAAAAAATCCTCTAGCAACATTTTTTTTTTCGTCGGTCTTTTTAACAGTAGCCTTGATGAAAAGTACGAGGCACGGGCTTCCCATTCAAAAATATAATAAAGGGGGAGGTAGGGGGGTCCCTTCTATACCCCTCCATCTCCCCATCTGCCGCTATTTTTCCCCTCTTGTAGGTCCATATAGCCCTTCATTGTGTCTGGGGATTGAACCCTCTCCCCTCGCACCCAGCCCATCACCCGACCCCTTCCCCATCCCTCCCCATCCAGGGGCCTCATACACGGCACAATGTGGAAGAAAATATGCATATTAAAATTTTATTTTCCGGTAGAGAGCCATGATGTGGAAAGGGAAAAAGGGCAAATAATGGTTTTTAAAAAGAGTCCCTCCCCTCACGTTTTTTTGTTCATGTATGGTCGATCACAGAAATGATTTCCCTTTATAAAGGGACGGGACTCCGGTTGTGGACAGGACTGATAAAGAGTCGGGCCAGTCACCTCCGGAAATATGGTGTATATTCTAGTCCCTGTGGTGTATATTCTAGTCCCTTTGGTGTATATTCTACTCCCTGTGGTGTATATTCTAGTCCCTTTGGTGTATATTCTAGTCCCTTTGGGTATATTCTAGTCCCTATGGTGTATATTCTAGTCCCTTTGGTATATATTCTAGTCCCTGTGTTGTATATTCTAGTCCCTGTGATGTATATTTTAGTCCCTGTGGTGTATATTATAGTCCCTTTGGGTATATTCTAGTCCCTGTGGTGTATATTTTAGTCCCTGTGGTGTATATTATAGTCCCTTTGGGTATATTCTAGTCCCTGTGGTGTATATTTTAGTCCCTTCGGTGTATATTCTAGTCCATGTTGTGTATATTTTAGTCCCTGTGCTGTATATTCTAGTCCCTGTGGTGTATATTTTAGTCCCTGTGGTGTATATTATAGTCCCTTTGGTGTATATTCTAATCCCTAAGGGGTATGTTCACGTCCCTAAGGGTTCTTTGCTACTTTGGTCTATTCTTAAGAGTGTGTGAAAATTAAAAAAACATACATATTGACCTATTTTCTCTGATTTAATCCCAAATCATTATATAAGCATAGTCCAGTTATGGCATAAATATGATATGATTTTGTTCCTTTGACCCATATTTACAACATTATTAGTGTCCACATTTTGAATAAGGGTGAATTAGGTTTGTTATTTGAAATGCATGATCAGGTATTGAGCTACAAGGTTAGAAATTGTCAAATACGAAAGTCTCTTTTATTATAATATCAATGGATATCAAAGTGTGAAAAAAGCTTCAAATAAATGATTCCTCACTTGAGGAAATATACATTTTAGTGTAAGTTTTTAATATAATAGAGCATTTAATTCAGTTTTGATTAATGTTATTTTTAGCTCGCTGGATCGGGAGAGGAAATTGGATTAAAAATAGACCAGGCAATAAATAATTTTTAATAGAGTTGGATAAGCTGGACCATACATTAACTTTGTATGGTATTTTTTGCAGTTTTATGTCATGAAACTTATTTTTTTAACCAAAATAAAGGAAATAAATAATCTTACTAAATAAAGAAAAAATATCCTGGTCAAATGCTGCTATGCCCATGATAGATATTCAACAACGGTTGACTTCACCATGGTGACAGACATAATACAACTGTTTATTTCACCATGGTGATAAATATTCAACAAATGTTGATTTAACCATGGGGACATACATTGAACAACTGTTGATTTCACCATGGTGATAAATATTTGACAACTGTTGATTTCATCATGGTGATAAATATTCAACAACTGTTGATTTCACCATGTTTATAAATATTCAATAACTGTTGATTTCACCATGGTGATATATATTAAACAACACGTTTATTTAACCATGGTGATCAAATATTTAACACCAATTGATTTCATAGTGATATATTCAACAACTTTTGATTTAACCATGATTATAGGTATTAAAAAACGGTTGATTTCACCATGGTGATAACTATTCAACAACAGTTTATTTCACCACGGTGATGGATGTTCAACAACGGTTGATTTCACTACGGTGATAAATATTCAACCACTGTTGAGGTCACCATTTGAGAAAAATTAAATTCTATGTTTCGAATGAAGATATAGTTGATTTATTTTGACAAAAAAAGTTTTTGTCATAAAAAACTGATAAAAATACAGTACTTAACTCGCATTTTCTTACATACCCCCTTAAGATGAGAGTGTAGGGGACGAGAGAAAAGGTTAGTGCGTTTTCAGTTTTTATGGCAAAACATATTTTTGACCAAAATAAGTTAAATATTGCTCCATTATAAACATACCATTTAAGGTTATTCAAATGTTGATATCAACAGTTGTTGAATATTTGTCACGAACATAGCGGGATTAGATGACAAACATTTTAAATTAAGAGAAAAAGTTACCATTCAATTCCAGGACACCCTTGACCAATATTAAACAACTGTTGATATCACTTTGTTGACAGATCTTCAACAATTATTGCCATCAAAACGTGAAGAAAATTAACCTCTATATTTGTACTTGAGAAATATTTGTTTTATTTTGACCGAAAAAATTGTTTTGATATTATATAAAGTGTGAAAACACCGACCTTTTCTCACTTTCCTTACATTACATTATTATTATTATTATTATTATTATTATTATTATTATTATTATTATTATTATTATTATTATTAGTACCGCGTCTTACTACCCGTTCGGGTTATACGTACTTACGCTCATGTGTAATGGTAGGGTGATTGTGAGATGAAATGGAGGACCTGCAGTTTAACGTGGAATCCGAACCACGGTGGAGGCCTGGCATTCCTCACATTCACAAGTTGTAATTAATACACGTCTTGTCAGAGGTAAAGGAAGGGTTTGGTAATCAGATAAATCTGTGCCGGGATCTTTAAATATTGTTAATAAAAACAGCGTCAAATAAAAATTCTAAGTCTTGTAAGGCATGCAAATTATTATATTAAACTAATCACATGATTACTTTCCAACATTTTACTAATTTATTTTAATATGGGTATCTAATAAGAGCCTAAATAAACATTTTCATGTGAAAAAAACCACTACTGTCCTTTAAAAGGATAATATAAGCTACCTTTTTTTATTCGTCAATCCTCAATTGCAATTTTTTTTTTACGATATTCACAGAGTAAAAAACTATCCAGAATTCCCGCGTGTGTTTTTATATCAAGAAACAAAGCTTTGATACATCCACGTTATTATGAATATTGCCGCTAAGTGGCAAACGGATCTAAGTCCAGTTTTTTCTTTTCTTTATTTGGTGAATTAAATACTACTCTGTTAATATTCAGAGTAGGGAGTCAAGTGTAGGGTGTTTACAAATACGTGTGTTGTTTACAGTGGAATATTCAGAGTAGGGAGTCAAGTGTAGGGTGTTTACAAATACGTGTGTTGTTTACAGTGGAATATTCAGAGTAGGGAGTCAAGTGTAGGGTGTTTACAAATACGTGTGTTGTTAACAGTGGAATATTCAGAGTAGGGAGTCAAGTGTAGGGTGTTTACAAATACGTGTGTTGTTTACAGTGGAATATTCATAGTAGAGAGTCAAGTGTAGGGTGTTTACAAATACGTGTGTTGTTTACAGTGGAATATTCAGAGTAGGGAGTCAAGTGTAGGGTGTTTACAAATACGTGTGTTGTTTACAGTGGAATATTCAGAGTAGGGAGTCAAGTGTAGGGTGTTTACAAATACGTGTGTTGTTTACAGTGGAATATTCAGAGTAGAGAGTCAAGTGTAGGGTGTTTACAAATATGTGTGTTGTTTACAGTGGAATATTCAAAGGATAAACCATAACTGACAGCTAGAAAAATCACCAGATCTACTCTCAATAATTTATTCGTCAAGTCATGTGATCCGCAGCTGTCACTTTTGATATTTACTATCAATTCATATAAAATAGCAATAATAATATAGTATAATGTCGACAAAAAATTGTATTTTCTAGAATCCCCTTCCTAAGAAAATTTGACTATAGTAACTTTCATAGTTCTCAGAAAAGACTCTTCCTATGAACATGGGGCATTAGTGACTTTTCTAGTTATTATATGTTTTTCTATAAAAATTGAACTGTAGTAACTTTTCTAGCTGTTAGATAATGCTCTTCCTATTAAAATTGGACTGTAGTAACTTTTATAGCTATGAGATAATGCTCTTCCTATTAAAATTGGACTGTAGTAGCTTTTCTAGCTCTCAGATAATTCTCTTCTTATTAATATTGGACTGTTGTAACTTTTCTAGCTGTCTGAAAAGACTTCTTATGAAAATTGGACTGTAGGAAGATTTAGCTCTCAGATAATGTTTTTCCTATGAAAATTGGATTGTATTAACTTTTCTAGCTGTTAGAAAAGGCCCCTATTATGAAAATGGGACTATAGTAATTTTCCTAGCTGTCAGTGAAAATGGTAATGTATTAACTTTTCTAGCTATCAGATAAGGTTCTTCCTATGAAAATTGAACTGTAAAAACTTCTCTAGCTATCAGATAAGATTCTTTCTATGAAAACTGGACTGTAATAACTTTTCTAACTGTCAGATAAGGCTTTTACCATGAATATTGAACTGTAGTAACTTTCCTAGTGCTTATAAAAGACTCTTTCTCTGAAAATTGGACTGCGGTAACTTCTCTATCTGTCAGAAAAGGCCTTTTCTGTGGGTGTCTGTCTATAATAAGACAGGATGTGCACATAAAAAAGGTATCAACCAAAGCTTTATGGACTCTGTTGTGTTGAACCTTAGTCCTATTTAGCACGTGGATGACGTACTTTTTGTATCAAAGTCTGGTGGGATCAGGGAAGAAGGGGGGCGGGGGGGCAAGGGGTGAAGACCGAGAATTCGCGAGCTACGGTCAAAATGCCATTGCTTCCAAAGAGAAGCGGAGTGGGGGTAGGGGGTCAGGTCTGCGTTGATATTAATAATACTGTTTGGGATCAAACATGTTGCCATGCAGCTAATACACGGAGCAGGATCAAAGTGAGATTCCGCATCAACGACTGGCAACAAATAGGAATAAGGTAACTGGCCGCTCGTCAAATATGCTAGCGAGTGAACCAACAACAGGGTCAAGGATTACAAAAAATAATAAAAAAAAGTTGGGACAAAATATGTGTCCCTCGTGGTTGGACTGGGGACTATGGCTATTGAAGTTCTATAAAGTTCGAGAGCGCGTGTTTGTCCTTTGGCGCGGATATTAAGAGCCCATCTCAACCCCCTCCACCCCCCAATATAGCACCTAACTAACGTAAATACCACAGCTCAAACCAGACGTCATCGTTCCATGGTACGGATTTCTGTGTTCCACTTTAGAAAAACCTGTGGAATTGAAACCAAGGAAAGTCTTTTCTTATCATCGCGTCTACGAACCATTTGGGCTATACGCTTATGTACTAATTCCGCTGATGGTTTTATGGATTAGGAAGGCTACATTATATTAATTGTATCCGCATTTGTATGAAAGGAGAGTCGAAAACAATTTTGGAAAAACCATCCTCAGTACATCCGACCGAGATTAGAACCTCAATCTCTCCGTTATCAGAAGTCTATTATACTGTGAGAAAAGCGCCTTAGACCATGCGGCCGCTGCAGTGGGTCCAGTGAAACATTTCTACAATTATTTTAAATAAATGTTGTGGTGCACCAGACAGACTTTATAACTACTTTACCTAATGGGGACATTTACTTAAAACTAGTTTTATATGTATAAAACGAAATAATAAACATTATTGCAGAGACATAGTGGAAAAGAAGAGCATCACATTCTAACAAAGAGTATAATTGAAATAATATACACTGTTACAGAAACGTTTGGTAAAAAGGGAGCATCACTGTTCATCAAAAAGTAAAACACTCAACCCTCCATTTCCTAGACCTCCATTTAAAAACTATCTAGATATCATATTCTGAAAATTGAAAAATGACATGAATATGATATCTAGATGGAATAATCCTCACTAAAAGCATAAATAATAGCTTTGGCTATTTGATTCTATTTCATTGGGGTATATAACGTGCACTTTCCGAACCGACTGATTTCTATGAGCGAGAGAGAAAGGGCCTACCAATTTTGCCAGTAAAGGTATTTCCACACACCTTCCAGGTTTCATTTACATGCCACAATCAACATGAGACCGACGGCTTTACTTTCCCTCCGAAGGATGTTGTGCTACGGATATTTTTCGCTCAAGAAAAATACATCGTCCCCGACTGTATTTGAACCCATGAACAGAAAATCTTGAGGCAAGCACTTTACCCCAACACCACCGAGTTCGATGATTCGGGGTTGAAGAGTATGCAAGAGCTAAAGTAAAGGACAGGAAGTTAGGTGGAGTTTGCATTAAAGTCTAACATACCATCGAATCTAAAGCGCACCCTAGTTTTGGAGACAAAATATGAACCGGAAAGGGTGCGCGTTATATTCGAGTAAATACGGTAAATAGCAACCAATATGATTAGCTTTGGTAGTCGAATGGTATAAGGGCGTCAAACTCGCGTTATATTGGACTTTCGACGTTCAAGTACCATTTGGTTGGGTTTTTCCCTATATGGTTTTTCTTTCTTTCTTTATATATGGAAATTTGAATTCTATTACTCTAAATTAAACCTTACTAATCACTTAACACATTAGTGTAGTCAGTATATTATGCGTATAACCTGAACGGGTTGTTAGACCCGGTGTTAAAACTAAATAAATATATGATCAGTGTCACACCTCCGTTCGGCGACCATAGAATACACCCCTTCTCTTCGTGCTGTGTCACTAGTATTTGAGCGCTTGTCAATGTTAATGATAATACCGCGAGTAATCGCGGCGAAGGATGTTAACACACGACCTCTTCCCCTCCCGGCATGGATAATGTGAGGCAAGCCTCGGACCCCCTGTCTTTGGCACGTATCAACAACCGTGCGCTTCCTGGCGATCACTTCACTGCGGGAATTATACACTCCGATCATTGTCGACATGACCAACCTACTTTACACCCCCTCCCATAACCTCTTTAAACACGTTCCTCCCTCCCTCTCCTCCTCATGTTGTTTGTTTATCGGTGGACTGATTCTACAACCGCAAATAAAAAAAACGCAAGGTAAATTGGGCGGTTAGTCCGTCATTATCAAAAAACAAGCCTGTGCGAAGCTTCGAAATTCAAATTCAAATTTGTATGCAATTCGAAATTTCTAATCTTAATGTTTGAAATATTCGTATCGAATTCAAATTTTAAAATCAAAATAGATACCTGATATGGAATTTAATTTGAAGTTTGAATCTAAAAAGTCAATCATTTAAAATATTGAACTGTTAAACAGAACATTTTAGAAAACATTCTAAAATATTTGTAGCAAGGGGCTGACATTATATCAAAGGTTATTAACCTTTTATCACTCGCGACCCCCTAGTTTTTACTAACATATTAATCATTAAGATTTATTCTAAAATAGTGGCTTTATTTACTGATTATAATAACAACAACAAAATTAACATACCTAAATGTATTTAATGGGACCTCTTCTGTTGAACACTTTCCACTAATTTGTCTTTTCTTGTTTCAATTGTATTACTTAATGATATTTACATGCAGGAGTCGATTCGGAGTCGATTTCTCTGCTTCGTTTTAATATTTACCCATTGTGGAAAATCCCTTTTCACGTAAATAAGTAGAAACAAATTGCAGGAAATTTAGAATGGCGATGGTAAGCAGATGGTGATTATTTTTACTATCAGTGATTTCAAATATCCGTGCTTACCCCCCCCCCTCCCACCCCCACCCCCCATTATCCCGAAAAATCGAGAGTCTACTGTGCTTAGATGCTTACGACCATCGAATTCTTTCTTCCAAACGTAACATTTAAGATATCTGATTTCAGTAATAAGCAAATGACGTTTTAAATTATTTTTTCGAGGCCCCCCAAAAAACCTTCCACAGCCCCCCGGTTAAGAATCGCTGCGTTAAATAAGATTTGCCAAACTAGAACTGTATGTTTTGTTGATTTAATGGTAAGTTGAAACATATAAGAATCAAGATACTAGAATATTAAAAATTATTTGAAACACATTAAAGTGTATTATTACAATATTTGAAAATATTAGTTATAAAATAATAAGTTAAGAATAAAGTTATTGAATCGTATAAATTGAATTTTTAAGTATTCTCTGACTTTTTTTTTTTGTAAAATGAAATTGAGAACACAACAAAATTTAAGAATAATATAACATTATTTTTATTGATCCTTATAAATAAGTTACATGTGAATTAATTAAAATTTGTAAAAAAACAGTTTGAAGTCAAAAACAAATAATTAATTAAATTGGTGAAAAACGAATTAATAGTATGAATACTACAATTATAAACAAGTTAAAATAAAGTCAATGAAGTACTTTAACACAAAATAAAATATAGTCAAATTATATGTTGGTTAAACAAGAAGTATTGACATTTTTTATATAAATGTAATAAAAGGTATTTTTAAAAAATGAAGAATGTGGTAAATGAAATAGTTTAAATTTTCCAAAATCTTATCTTAAGTGTATTTAATCTCTTGCTCCTTTAGTAGCTATGGTGGTCTTTATTTAGAAACCACCTAGTGGATTTTTCTCGACATGTTTCAGTGTGTAGATACAATTTTTAGGAGAAACTAGCAAAAATAAATAAAGAAAGACATAAAAAAGTTAATATTAAAAATTATATGCGCAGATAATTGAGTTATGTAAAACCTAAATAGCTTAGATTAGAAAAATATGAAAGATGAATTAGAATATTATATAGGTTATTGAACAAAAAACTTAACTTTATGTATTGGATAAATGAAGTGTTGAGTTTTTTTATCACCGCCTCTTTACTACTTGTTCAAATTATACGCATATATTACAATTATGGTAATGGGGTAAGGATTAGGAAGGAAGCATTTTAGAAGTAATCCACCAAAATTTGCCTTGAATAAGATTGGGATATCATTAATTTGAAAAAAAAAAACACCCTAAGTAGACCCAAGCGAGATTCTAACCCCAAACTCTCCATCTTCAATAGGCCAGTCTAACACTAGAGTGACATCTTAGCTCATTTGACCACTGAAGAGGGTTGCCTAGTTGTTACCGCACGTTATTTGATAAATGGGTGTGGTTGTGTGAAAGGAGTATTTATAGCAAGAGAAGATACTTTAAGAAATCGTCTGTAAAATACTAGAATGTTCCCATTGCTAACAAAGTTAAGTTCTAAAACAGTGAATGAGAATTTGAGATGTATGTAATCCCCCCCCCCCTTTTATTTGAGGAATTTAACGTGCACTTTCTGAACCGACTGATTTTATCAGCCACCCGAGAATTTCTATGAACGAGAGCGAAAGGAACTAACAATTTTCCCGGGAAAGGTATTTTCACATACCTTCCAGGGTTATTTTACATGCCACAATTGACATGGGACTGACGGCTTTACTTCCCTTCCGAAGGAAGTTGTGCTACGCAATGTTATCGCTCAAGAAACATCCGTCTACTCCGGCTGGGTTTGAACTCTCCAACATCGGGTCCTGCCAGAAGCCCAATACCACTGAGGTTGACTAAATAATATAAAAGGATATAATTATATAGGTGGTAAAGGAGGTTAATTTCGGTATTAATATTGGTGAAGCTGGTCCGATCAGGTCTTAAGCTACGATGGAAGCCAAGAGAAGATAATTCAAGGATTATTATGTTTTTAGGTAATATTTTAAAGCATCGGTGTGTCGTAAAAAGCATAAAATAGCAAGTTTGACCCCTTATAACGTGTGAAATTTAATGATTTAAATTCTGGTCCAGCACCTTAGCTCAGTAGGTATCATGTCTGTCTATTGAGCAAGACTCCCAGGTTCAATTCCTTGCATGGCTGAAAACTGTATCATTGGTGAAATGTGGGTTTACTTGTACACAGTGATGAGTTAACGGGGGTTGGATGTTGTGTCTATTCTAGATTTAAGTTAGTATAAAGGTCATGTTATGATATAATCAGTAGGTTCAGAAAGAGCACCTTAAATCTATGAAAAAAAATGAAATAATTGATTGTCTAATTATCACTTATAAAGAATTATACACTTGTTAAACTTGCGCAATATAATGTTTATCACCAAATAAACTTGTGACGCGAACGCTCCGGTGTGGGGGGAGGTAGCGGAGGTAGGAGGAGAGGGGAATTTAATGATGGCGTCGACTGCTATGACCGTACTTGGTACATTCCTCGGGCTTCCTCTGGAGAATGCTCTTTCTCTCTATCACTTTCTCTCTTTCTCTCTCTCTCTCTGGGCCCTTTACCTCGGGGTGAAACAACCCTTTCAACGACCATGCACACGGTGGCCACGAGGGCTAAAGCGTCTGTTTATCCTGGACAGGTTACACCGGTGACGGGATTTTTTTTCTTAGTGCCACTTCTTACTACCCGTCCGGGCTATCCACATTTAATAACACCAATAGATCAAGGGTGCAGAAAAGGTACAATTTAGATTAAACATATCCTAATCTGAGGAAAAGGCAGAGCGGGGAATACTTTAGGATTATAATACATCCCCAATGCTGCTGGATGGTATTCGAACCCTGACCTCCCCGTAACCTAGCAAACAAGGTTAGATGAGCTTGATACTCAGTCCATGCAATCACCGGTGCGTTTTTTTCTCCAAGTTGTATCTCTTTACTCGCTTCAGTGGCCACGTGGTCTTAGACGCTACTCTCGCATTAGACTAGACTGCTGATGACGGTGATATTGAGCTTCAAATCTTGGTCGGGTGTACCAAGGGTGGTTTTTCCAAAATGGTTTTCCACTCTCCTTCCACGCAAATTAAGGTACTCTTCCTCTAAATATATCCTTCCTAGTAGCTAAAACCCCTAGTCTAATTAGTACATAGGCGTATCGCCCGGACGGGTAGTAAGACGTGGTGATAAAAAAGAATTCATAAAAAAATTATCTTTGTTATTTATGACGTAACAAAATATTATTGGTCGGTGGCACCAAATCTCAAACAACATTGTTTTAAATTAAATTTTTGATTTATTTTAATTTTAGTTAAAATAGTATATTTTTAAAGATTCGAGAATTCAAATTTGGATTCGAAAATTTATGATTCATATTCGAGAAACATATGATTCGACTCATACATATACATATATTTGACCCATCTCTTATATATATATATATATATATATAACTAATACTAAACATATAACTTAGCATAAATTAAAGGCTAGAGCTAGGATTCCAACCTTGTATTGTGAATCGACCTTAACATAAATTAAAAGCTAGCGCTAGGAATTCACCCTTGTGTGAATTGACTTTAAAAGTGTCTTGCCCGTAACAGGCAATATAATCTTAATGCGTGCCAGACCCCTTATACTGCATGAGCACAAGTGTGGGTCACGACTTAATTTAAAGGGACTAGGATTGAGAAGGGTATTTAAGAGAAAATGCATCATTAACAGAAGAAAGTAGATATGGGAAATAAAAACCTAGCCTCACTGAACTTTAACCGGGATTCAAACCAATTTGAATCCTTACTTCTCGGGTAAGTCTCAGGAACGCTAACAGCTACACCATATATATTGCTAATGTAACAAGCTCCCCTTCCCCACAAGCAGGAACTAATTATTAAAAATTATAAATTTTTAAAAACATTTTTACCCGATATCAATCTGATTTAGCCGTAAAATTCAGGTGCGTGGCTGGAACTATCTTTCTATAAAACAATACCCAACGTCTCGCCAATAAATTACATATCATTAAAACATCTATTTGAAGAGCAATGGAAGCTTTTTTTTCCTACAAAATAATTTTGTATTTCCCATATCACTTTTTAAGGGAAGCGTTGTAATCAAATTAAGTAACCGATGTTTCCTGCCCGAAGTAATAATTGAATGTTATGGACAGACATAGAATGCTTTAGGATATGAAATTCCTATAGAAATTGAGTTTTTCAGAGACAAAGGAAAAAAAAAATTCAACGTACACCAGACAACAAAATATTATTATCGAACGAAAAAAAAAAAAAATAATGGCAAATAAAGCAAACAAACACAGACACGTATGCAAACCAATCGTTGTTTGTTTTTTTGTTAACAAAGAAACAGGAAATGTACGACTTTTTATTTTTATTTCCCTTTGGGTGTTGAATGGAGGTTTTGAAAAGATATGAGGGTCGGCTACGGGGGTGTGTTTGATCTAAAAAGTTGAGGAGGGAGGGGAGGGAGTATCAATTGTAAGGGTGAGAGGGTAGTATTGATTGTCGAGTGTTCGGGGTGAAATATCGTCGCGTGTAATATCACTAGGTGATAAATGACAAATAGTTGGGTGACTTGTGGTAATACATACCAGGGAGAAAATACAACCTTATCTCCTCAAAGTATTATTTGAAGGTTCTGTAACCTCTGATAATAGTAGGCTACTGATCATTCATTCATTCATTGCGAGGGTACGTTTCAAGTTCGGCTGGGACCCTCGAGTCCTTGAAACCTTTAATCCTCAAATACTTAAACCCTCATGTCCTCAAATCTTTGGACCCTCAAATATTAAAATATTAGAATCTTTGAATCCTCAAATCCTCAACTCTTTGAATCCTCAAATTCTCAAATCCTTGAAACCTGAGGTTCTCAAATCCTTCGACCCTCAAGTACTCAAATCCTTGGACTCTCAAGTACTCAAATCCTTGAACCCTCAAGTACTCAAATCCTTGGAGCCTCGAATAGTCAAATCTTTGAGCTCTCAAGTACTCAAATCCTTGAACCCTCAAGTACTCAAATCCTTGGACCCTCGAATAGTCAAATCTTTGAGCTCTCAAGTACTCAAATCCTTGAATCCTCAAATACTCAAATATTTGGAACCTCAAGTCCTCAAATCCTTGGACTCTCAAGTACTCAATTCTTTGGAACCTCAAGTCCTCAAATCCTTGGACTCTCAAGTACTCAAATCTTTGGAAGCTCAAGTTCTCAAATCCTTGGACTCTCAAGTACTCAAATACTTGAACCCTCAAGTAATCAAATCTTTGGAACCTCAAGTCCTCAAATCCTCAAATCCTTGGACCCTCAAGTACTAAAATCTTTGCCTTCAGATATTTAAATATTAGAATCTTCGAATCCTCATATCCTCAACTCTTTGAATTATCAAATTCTCAAATCCTTGTACCCTCAAGTGCTCAAATCCTTGTAACCCTAAAATATTAAATACTAGAACCTTTGAATCCTCAAATCCTTGAACCCCCAAATACTGAAATCCTTGAACCCTCAAATATTCAAATACTAGACCCTTTAAATCCTCGCATCCTTGAATCCTCGAATCATTGAATACTTGAATCATTAAATCATTGAGCCCTTGAGTACTCAAGTATTTGAACCCTAAAATACTTGCATCATTGAACACTCAAATTCTGGAATCCTTCGAGTCCTCAAGGTTATTTGAGATTTAGGGATATTAAATAGTGGATTATAATGAGTCCATATTAATCTGTTTCCAGAGTAAAGATGTCCAGGATATCTATGTTTTTTAATCACGGCATCTTACTAAATGTTCAGGTTGTATACATATATGATAACTATCACTATGGGGTAGGGATGAGGAAGTAAACATTTCGAAGATAATCTACTTGCATTTGCGTGGAAGAAGGGTGGGAAGTAAAATACTCTATTTATTTGATTAGTAATCTTTTAAACTGTACCCTATTTTTCCCACAAATGGACATATCAAACAGCTAGAAAAAGTTATTAGATATACTTTCACGTATTCATTACGTCAAGAGTGGATTAATAAGAACATTTTTTTAGTAATAATAAGTTTGATTCACAAATTAATGCAGATGTTCACTTTTATTTTTGTCGCCACGTCTTACTACCCGTTAGGGCTATGTGCATGTACACTGATTGCACTAATCTGTTAGGGATTATGAAGGTTAAATTTTAAGAAAATGTACCTGCATTTGCGGGGAGGGAGAGTGAAGAACAATTTTGTAAAAAAAACTCCTCCAGTATACCCGAACTGGATATGAACCGGGATCTCCCCGTCATCAGCAGTTCCAGTATATTGCGAGAGTGACGCCTTAGATCATGTGGTCAGCGAGGAGGGTATATTTTTAAGTGTTGTCGTAGACTTTGATTAAGCCTTTCTTTACCTTTGTCTCGGATTTATTTAGCTTGGTAGCTAAAGCTTTCCTAGCATAGCTTAGTTGTTAGAGCACCGGCGTATTAAGACATAGATCCCGGGTTCAATTCCCATGTCCAGGTGTCATTTTTTATTTAAAAGAATAGGGAATTTAGTATTTTAAGAATTAATAGCCAGAGCTATTATTTATGCTTATTAATAGGGAATTATTCCACTAGATATCATATTCTGAAAATTGAAAAATGACACCTGGACACGGGAATCGAACCCGGGACCTCTGGCTTAGTACGCCAATGCTCTAACCACTGAGCTATCCAGGATTCGTCTCGTGCCCTGGGTCATTCTTCACTCATATTTTAAGGCAGAGTCTATGATGGACTGACGGAAATCGTCGGCTACAAGTATGTGATTATATTAATA
>CABFWB010001964.1:33861-51800 GCA_902151455.1 Timema bartmani
CCCTCCTTTATAATGACCAGTATTTTAATTTATAAAACTATTGTATATTAATTTGTTATTATTTTGATTATTGAGTTTTAGCTTTTACTATAGTAAAGATGAATTAGGTAGGCCTAATTGTTTATAAAAGTGCACACACATTCACATGCAAACAGGGAATATTATTTTATAAGCCTATGTACTTTGGAAGACCATCTTTGAAAGGATTCGATCTCCAACCTATTCATTGTAGGTGACAGTGTACGGTGTATATCAAATTGACATTAATATGTTAATAAACAGAATAATACACAATTCTTGACAGCTCAAACTTCATAGCGTGCATAAAGTTTGAATGTAAAAGTTGTCCAATTGTTTCGAGTGGGTGAGATCTGGCAACTGCGCGCTCCATAAGACCTGTACTGCAGAGTAAGAGTGAAACGGGCTATAGGTAAATTAACTGATGATTTTTATGAATCTGAATCACTTTGCACCGTTCCCAAATCGAACAGTAGACGGTCATTAATTTAATGCATGATAAAAAACAAAATACATCCTCTCAGTGATAAAGATGATGATAATAACAAAATAAAACATTATTCATAAACTCGTTTTACACGGTGCGTGAGCCAAAAATATTATTGATACGAAATGTTCGTCGAGGGGGGTTTCAAGAGAGAATCAAGCGGGGGAGCTTGGAGGTAAAGGGGGGGGGGCTAGTTTGAACAGACTGGAACGTGATTTGACGCGGAGAGAGGTGCTGCAGAAACTAAGCCACCCACCAGACATAAAAAACGAAATGGAAGGTAACGTTTGGGGGAAACGAAAGCAGATAAAATGCTCGAGGTGGAAGGAATTTTTAAATGGCGTGTTTTAGTTGTGATGACGAGAGGATAGATGATTAGCGGCCTCATCTTCATGACTGAGTAGTTCGGGAGACTGAATACTAGGCCAGGAGATAAGGCAACGAACCTGCTGAAGGATGAGACACTCTAATAATAGATAAACAGTATTTTAAAACACGACATTGATTAAATTACATCTGTAGGTAAAGCAGCTAGGTAGCTAAAAGGAAATATGATGGATTAAATAACAAAGCTATTATATTTGATAATTATGGTTATAGCCGTATCTAAATATCATATGATTTAAGTCAGAGGTTCCAAAACTATGCGTCGAGACGCCCTAGGTTGTCGCAGGTCTTGGTCCGGGGCGTCGCGACTATAAGTAAAAATTACAACTTATAGTGTATAGTGAAATTCAACATGCAAATTGAATGACTTTCATGCATTTGTTGCTGTTTATATGAAGAGTCACATATCACATCCGATGTGTTTGTTCTTCCAGAACAGGTTTCATGTAATAGTGTGACTCATTGTTAAATGTTAGTGAAAAAGTTAAACTGAAATCAGGGTGACCAGGTGTTTTTAGGGTAAGGTGTCAGACTTCTGTGCTGGGGGTCCAGGGTTCAATCCTCGGCCCCGGCACAGATTTATCTGATTGCCAAATCCTTCCTTCACCTCTGACAAGACGTGTATTAATCGCAGCTTATGAATGTGTGGAATGCCAGGCCTCCACCGTGGTTAGGATCCCACGTTAAACTGTAGGTCCTCCATTTCATCTCGCAATCACCCTACCATAACACATTAGCGTAAGTGCATATAATCCGAACGGGTAGTAAGACGTGGTGCTAATAATAATAAAATGAAATCACAAAATACAGGATGAGATTTTTCCCCATTATAAACAAACTGTACACATGAAATGGTGTACAGCAAAAATATGTCTACTGTATATTCTAAATTCTTCTTATTCAGTTATGTAATTTTATATTCTTACATTTAAAAAAATACACGCTAGTAAAGTAAATTACAATAAATTCGATTTGGTGGCATTTAAAAAAATACAATTATTATCTTTTAAAAAAATTCCACCAAATCGAATCTGGGCAACTTTTTTTTAATATTGGGTAAAGAGGAGTCGCACGAAAAATCTGATCCGTGGAGGGTGAGGTGGTCCCAAAATGTTTGGGAACCCCAGCTTTAAATTTAAAAAAATGACTCTTGGACATGGAAATCAAACTTGGGGACCTTTGGCTTAGTACGCCAATGCTCTAACTACTGAGATATCCAGCAATCGTTCTGATACTGGGTTCTATTCTCGTGTCGAGGTGTAATTTTTCAATCTAAAGAATATAAAATGAAAGAAATTATATTATATTCACTATTACCAATAATATTTTGTTCAAGAGGAAATTACCTGCCAAGTTTGTAACAACATTAAATGACGGTCACTGGTATAAAGCAAAGATAATATAATATATAAAGTTTTTTAGCTGTGCTTTCCTCCTTGATTACACTAGGTCTATAACACACGTATCCAATGGATGGTCCTTGATATTTTGTCTCTTTGGAATTATAATTTAAAACGCACCTATCCATATTTAGTTATTAATATTTTATTTCTTTAGAATTATAATTTAAAACGCACCTATCCATATTTAGTTATTAATATTTTATCTCTTTGGAATTATAATTTAAAATGCACCATTCCATATTTAGTTAATGATATTTTATCTCTTTGGAACTGTAATTGAAAACAAATATATTCATATTTAGTTCTTGATAGTTTATCCCCTTGGAACTATATTTTAAAACACAGGTATCCATATTTAGCTATTAATATTTTATTTCTTTGGAACTATAATTTAAAACATACATATCCATACTTAGCTCTTGCAATTCTATCTCTTTGTAACTATAATTTTTAACACACGAATCCATATTTTATTCTTTATACTTTATCTCGTTGGAACTATAATTTAAAACACACGTATCCATATTTAGTTAATAATATTTTATCTCTTTGGAACTATAGTTTAAAACATACGTATTCATGTATTTTAATTAAAGTGATATTTTACCTCTTTGGAACTATAGTTTAAAACACATGTATTCATATTTAGTTATGATATTTTATCTTGTTAAAACTATAGTTTAAAATACGCGTTTCCATATTGATATTTTATCTTTTTGGAACTATAAATTGAAACACACGTATCTATATTTAGTTATTGATATCTTATCTTGGAATTATCTATGCGAGTTTAAAGTGCATTTTTGATTCAAAAGGTAGATTAATACAAATAAAGATAGAAAAATTCAGATATAGCATCATTAAATAAATTGTTTACTTTGTTTTTTTCTCGAAACCTTTCTCTTTACTTTGATGCACTTAATGAATAGTTTGGATATTAAAATGAACGCTAAGTGACAACACAAATTTTATGTCCGAATTCAACTTTGCATTTTATTATTAAAACCACGTTCTGCTATCCGTTCAGGTTATACGCACATGTATTAATCACGCTAATGATTTAGGGATGAAGAAGTTGAACTTAGAGGAATTGTACCCGCATTTTCATGGAAGGAGAGTGTAATACTATTTAGGGAAAAAACACCCTCAGTACACACAACCGGGATTCGAACCCCAAGCACCCTGTCATGGGCCGTCTATTCTATTGCGAGAGTGATGCCTTAAAAGCTTCGCATTTAAAAAGTGACTTCACCACACCTCTATCAGTTTGTAAGTAGTTTGTTTTTGAAAAACCTAAAAGTTTAGTAATTGTTTACAAGTTCATATTACTGAAATAATTAAATCTCTAGCGTTGGAATTATATGTTTGGGGGGTGATAAGTTATCTCTCCTAGTCTGTAAGTCTACATATGAGTGCTGTGTGTACACATTTCACGTTAATTATACAACCGTGTTCAACAACCCAAAGTAGTAGCAGTTATTTCACCTCGATGACACCTAAATTTACACGCTACCACTAATACACGTGCTTTTGAACTTTCCGCTCTCAAATCGCGTCATTTTACGTGAGTGATGCTTTTCAACGAACTTTACTTTTAAAAAAACAAAACGAGAAAGCGGGGAAGGAATGTGAAGGGTGTATATAACCACAAAGCCACAAGCTTCACGAATCACAACTCTTCAAAGCAAACACGACGCTTCCTCTCTTCCCATACCAGCCCTGCGCCAACCGATGCCAGGAGGGTGGAAAAATAAAATAAAATCAACCCAAACATTACGTCACTTCGCTCTTAAAACATTAAACCCTCCGCGAACCCATTTCTAAAATCGTGCCGTCCTCTGCAGCGGAAGGATTTCCAAACTTCTTTTCCCCTCACCCGGCTTCAACAGAGAGTTCCCCTACCCCTCTATCTACTTTCCTCTGAAACTCTTGCCTCCTCCCCCCCTCCCCCGACCTTACTGGTCTGTAAATTCTTCTCGAACCCGTGTAACACACTACTAGAGGAGACATTTTACTCCTCAGATAGCGCGTATCTTAAGGTGCGGCCGAAGGGAGCGCAAGTGTTTTTACAGTTTTTATAGCATTACACTTTTTTGGCCAAAATAAATCAAATATTTCTCCAGTAGCATCCTATAGTTTAGTTTTCTGCACATGCCAATATCAACAGATCTTGAATATTGGTCAAGGGTGTCCTGGAATCTTGTCAAAATGTGTTCTCTTTATTTAAAAAGTTTTGACAAAATTCCAGGACACCCTTGACAGATATTCAAGATCTGTTGATATTGGCATGTGCAGAAAACTAAACTCTATGTTGCTACTGGAGAAATATTTGATTTATTTTGGCCAAAACCAATTAGTGCTATAAAAACTGTAAATTACTTGCGCTCCCTTCTGCCGCACCTTAAGAGTCTGTCTCAGCACAAACAAAATGCACAGTTGAAAGTTTAGAAGAAGAAAATATCATCTCGGAAGTGGAGCCTCTATGATCTAAGCTTGTGGGAAAAGGATTAGAACTGTTTAGATGGAGGGGGTCTCCTTGTGTCAATCATTCCGGATCTATGCTCTTCACCTGAATCTAGGAAGGCAGGTGGACAAGCAGGTATTAATGAGTCATTAGCAAGCAGACACCACTTGATTTAAAGTGCAGATAAGCTTCTGGAGTGCTCTTGCTCAAACTAGACATTTTAAACACATTCGATGTCACAGTTTATATGAGGGTTTCTCTAAATGTGAGGCGTGCCTCACCTGTTAGCTTCCTCTAACTTGATAAAGTTCTGGTTAGGTGTAAAAAGATAATATTCTGTTTGACCAATCAAGCAATATTATTTATTTTGATCTTTACATCTGTATATTTATATGAAAGTAGTTTCTCAACAATGACGGTAATCGAAATTAAATAAATCGACTGGCAGTGGAAAATGGCTTTCCTCGGTGTTATAAAAACAGGACCTGACCTGAACCATCTCGGTGATTGGAAAAAGCTCATTCTCCCAAAATGACAAGTACACAATTTTCATGAATAATATTTATGTCGTCAAATGTAGAAACAAAATACTATTAACTTTATATTTTATGAATATTTTATAAAATTTTACGATTCTATATATTTAACGACTTTACCAAAGTTCTTATCAGAAAATATAGTAATCAGTTAAATATTGCGTAGTTTCTTTTTGCTTTAATTTTAACGTAAAGGCGATTATTTTATGTTATTTTTTTTTTCAAGAAAGTGAGGCTTAACAATTACTTGACTCTAGCTCTCTAATCAAGTGTAGTTAAAAATCTGATTGATTTTAATAAATTTTCATTTTTTTAAAATTTCTCAAAAAATTCGATTTCAAATGGTTATCTGAGTAATTTTTTTCAATGATAAATAAATATATGTTTTTTTTTAGAAAAAATCAATAATGGTACCTAGTTTATTGATTATTTATTTTTGACAAATTTAATGTTTTTATAAAACAGCTTTAAGTTTTTGTTCAAAATTAGTATCTGGAAATTATTTTAACACAGTAAAAAATGTGTAATAGCCTTTATAAAATCAATTAATTTTGACGTAGCTTACTTATAGAAAATTTTAGAAAAAAAATTATACATCCCTTTTAAGATTTAGTACAAAATGAGTATCTGTGAATGATTTTAAATGATAAGTAAGAATAAATTTTTACTTTTACAAAAAAAAAAGATATGGTGATTTGGACAGTCTTTCTCGCTCCATTGTTTAAAACTGGAGATATTTAATCAAAACTCGTAATATATTATGTGAAACGAAAATAATATAACTAGAAAACCCAAGCACAAATTGCGCTATACTTGTTTAAACCTTTTTTTTTAACCTGGTTTTAAATTTTATAATTTTATTTTTAAAGAATTAAATTCCTCATTTGTATATTTGGACCAATAAAAAATATCGATGTTTGATCCACAAGGGTCAAGACATCGTATTAAAATTTCAACTCCCGGTTAAAATTTTATAAATGTTATTACGGGTTGTACATCTTCAGGTCATCACATTGCTATTAAATTCCTCATTTTTTGTAAATTGTAATCAATAAAAAAAAGTAAATTAACGGCGTATAACAAGAACGGGTAGTAATAGGCGGTGCTAAAAAAATATTAATAATTGAGTATAAAATGATGGAGCTAGTTTAGATCATTGTTGTACAAACATTTCGTTCAAGAGGTCAAAGGTCAAAGATCATCCAACTTTTTGAGAGACTTACTTACTCTATGGCATTAGAGAACTATTGCGTTAAAATTTTAGTATCTCTGTACAACTAAAGCTCACACAATTGTAATAATATATTTGCCAATATCTCAGAAACTATTGATTTTATAAAAATATGTTTCAAATTAAAGTATTTTTATTTTTAATATTACTACAATTTTGCAACGATAAGTTATTTACTATCTCAATATATATATAATTAGGTCTATATTGTCAATATAACTAGTGTATATAATGTTTTATTGTTTTTAGGGCTCAAAAACAGTTGAATTTTGCTGTAAAATATTTGTAGTATTAATTGTGTCAAATATATTAGGTATGTATCTATACCAAAATAATTGTACTATATCAACACTGGATCAATAAATATTGTACTAAAACACAAAGGGCAAAAATAATAAACAATTACTGTAAAATAATATCTTTTTTTGGAATAAATTAAACAAAAATTTAGCTATTCATTAAATCAAGAGTTCCCAACCGGGGGTATACTTATCACTTGGGGGTATTGGAACCAACTAAAACGGGGATTGGACTCGATCTCAAAACAGAAAAAATCTCACTCGTTGTAGATAGCTTATGTGGGATTTGCCGTTTAAATAAACTAAATAATTTTGTTAAAATCCTTATGATTTTTGTTAAGATTTTCTGTTCCTATCTATCCATATGTAAAATCAAACCAGGCATCTTTTGAAGTCATATTGGTATCAATCTAATAGGACTGGTAATTTGATGATTATGATGATGATTTCGACAATATTGTGAAGAGGGTGTGGAAACATATTGGGCAATCCATTGGGAGTTTGTAATAGTAAAAAGTTAAGAACCCCTGCACTAAATACTAGAATTTTATAGCTCTATATATATATAAGGAAACTTTTGTTATTTTCAAAACAATTGAGTAATTATACTAATTCCCTTCATTTCTTAGTAAAATACTTTTGAAATTTGTTAATTTTGAGATGTAGAGATGGGGAGAATATTTCAATGAAAATACACCCACATTAGCGTGAAGGGAAGAAGTGAAAATCACAATAATATATCACATTTGGAAAGCTACTCCCAGTGCATCCGGCCGAAATTTGAACCTCTTGCTTCTTGTTATGGGCAATTCACTCCAATGTGAGACTGACGACACCACAGAGAGTGTGACCAAAGGCTAGAAACAAAACAAAGTTAGTGTGATTGTCTAAAAAAATACTAGATGATTTGGAAAGCTGAAATTTGCCAGGAAGGGGGAGGGATATCACCCTATAATCAGAAACCTCGAAAAAGAGATTTAAAAATGTGGCATTGGGAAGGGGGGACGCATATATATACATATAACATTTTTAGGTGAAGTATAAAATCTAAATTTAGCAATAAGGTAGGAATAGCAATCTAAATGAATGTAAGTGTAGTATTATAATTTGAAATTTTTAAGTGGGAGTTGATGAACTGGAAAGGGGGACTCAACATTTCAAAAATAATAGAAACATTTATTTCAGTGTTGTAGACAACTGGAATTTGGTAGGCAGGCATTGATACTACTTCAAATAACCAGAAAAGTCTGAAAATGACATATTATAATTTATCAAAATAGGACTCCACGATGTAGGGGAGCGGAGGGCTATAGACAGAAAAACACTTTAAAATAAAATAGAAAATTTAAATTTGTCAAGAATGTAGAGAACTCACTTGGATTAACAAAATACATCTTAATTATTTGACATTTATAAGTGGGGTTTGATGAAACGGGGGTGGGGGAACCTTAATTCCAAAACCATTAGAAAAAACTACTCTGTGTGTTTCAAGCTTGAAATTTGTTATGCAGGTACTGTCACATCAAACAGCCATAAACGTATTCACATTTTTAAATGAAAGAGTGCAAATGGAGGGAGTGAGCCTTCTTCAAAATTAACAAAACTAATAGTAAAAAAACACTTCTTGAAATGGCATGGGATCGATACATTTACGTATATGTAGAGGGAAGGACAACCCAAAATAACCATAAGAAACTGGAAATTTTACATTTCAATTGAAATTTGTTGAGAAAGTAGAGGGGGGCCTCCCAAAACTCCATAACATTTTATAATCTGATAGTTTTTTTTTTTTTTTTTGGGGGTTCATTGCAACACGCAATAGACACACACTTGATACAAGGAATGCAAATATAAAAAAATGCAGTAATTTTAACAATGCCTCCACGTAAACGAGTAAATCTTGTAAACAATTTATTTTCGTTCCTTACTAGGACCCTTACATACGGCACGGCGCCGTGAGTTCAGTTGACCGTACACACGACACGGTTGCTGTTATTTCCCTTGTACGGCTGCCGTACTGGAATAGTACGGCACTCTGTACTATCCTACATTCAAGGGAGGTACCCACCACATTCTAATTTTTTGTTTTTTCTACGTAAATGTAACAAATACAAGCAAAGTAATTGCATCCTGCGATTCATCGTACTTTACTGACTGGATTAATCTTATGTTAGGAGGGGGGGATTCAGAGGGGGAACTGCGCCGCTCTCAATATATTTTTAGTTAGTATTAAAAATAATTAAAATATTAAACCAATCAAATCTATGTTATAGCCACTACTAGTTGTATAAAATCGAGCACTGAAGAAGTATTGAATGCATTTAATCATTTTTTTTTTTAGTTTTATAGGCAACTAATTTCAACAATTTGCCAGCGAAGGATCACTCCAAATAGCTTCTAGTGGCTTTTAATTTTCAAAAATTTGTCAATTGAAGACTAATTCAAATATCTTCTAGAGGAATATAATTTTAAAAAAATTCAAGGGACTATTCCAAATAGTTTCTAGAAGCATAAAATTTCCAAAAATTTGGTATATTAAGTTTTGCACCATTCCAAATGGCTTTTAGAGGCATATAATTTTCAGAAATTTGTCATGCAAAACCATTGTAAATAGTTTCTAGAAAAGTTTATTTTAAAAAGGTGAGGATCACTTCAAATAGCTTCTAGAGGCATCAAAATTTCAATATTTCTTTTAAGGAATGACCCCTCCTAATAACTTCTAGGTTCATACAAATTTTTATATTTGAATATTTTTCTGCAGAGGATCCTTGGAATCCGCTTTGGGTCGAAAGGCAAACCCCTTAAAAGACACATTATTTTGCTAACCACACCCTCCAACCACCCTTTCTCTCCGAAATTGAATCCTGGCTACTACCTTGATTGTTTAACTCCTCCACCCCCAAGTAAATTTCTGGGTGCACCACTGATCACTTTCAATATTAATTTACAATTTTAACACATAATTTAACTAACAATATCTAGTAAAAATCACAAATAAACAATGAACCTGTATGATTCGTTTTTTAAAAGATCTCATTTAATTAATCAGTATTTTCTTTCCTTAATGATTGAGTAATCGATTAAATTATTTTCCAAAAATGTAAGTAAACTAACATAAATCCGTAGAGTTAGTAAATTTACACATAAAAAATAGCAGAGTAAATATTCATGGTCAAGATTTGTACTTAATTTGAGGATCACTCTCAAGTTGAGCGTTACACTGTACAAATTACTATCAAATTTACTCTCAGATTTCGAAGGATTTTTCCATCAGAATTTTCCGAGAGGAACCTCCCCCAAGCCGGTTCCATGAAAGCACCCCCCACCTCATGAAAATTCTGGATCGCCACTGATATCAGGTTCCTTTAGCTAGCACTCTACTCATGCCGTGACCGCGCCGTAGGTACCACGGCGATCTGCCGTAACCTCTACGACGCCGTGCCGTGGACGGCCACGTCAAAAAACCGCGCCGTGTGTAAGGGTAGTTAGGTAGTTGATAATGTGTGGCGTCAACAAATAAAACATTTCCCTCTTCTCATATTTGTATGAAATTGTGTATTTTGTAGTTTAGATGATTCACTGGAAAAAAAAAGTTAATATAGAAGACTTAAATGCGAGTGAAGCCGTGAGCAAACTATAGAATAAATATATAGGTGGAACAAAATACATTAAATTATTTGGGCTGTATCCCCAGGGAAAGACAGACAGAATTGTGAGACACACTTTTTTGGAGTTTTGGGTCAACGTAAAAGATTCGTCAAAATCCAGAGGTTGAAATGTTCACATTACAATGCTTTCTTTTTAAATTAGAAAGTAAAAATACATAAAGTAGTCTATAATTTTGCACGGAAACTAAATTTATAGCAAGATGGATGCTGCATTGACCTGCAGGTGAAACCAAACACACTAACATGAGGTGCTGGGTACGTGTGTGCGATTAGAGGTTATTAAACTGGTAGAGGGCTGGCAGTGCAGGGGGTGGGGAGTGTTAAGTGAAAAGGGGGGATTACAATATTTCTGGGAGCTCTCTCAAACATGTTACCTGGGAATGGATACTTCAGAATGTCCATTCTTTGTGTGTGTGAACATAATGTTTCATTGGTAGCCATAAAACATCTTGAACATAATTTTTACCACCTCCCAGAGTTTGCAATCACGTGTGAATGTACCTGTCCGTGCATATATTCGATCATTTTATAAGAAATTATAACCGCATCAGTGGGCACGTTGATAGAGGTGTCAGTATCGTCTAGTGCTGTTTGATGATGACGGAGAAGTCAGTGTTCAAACCCCAACCGCCTTACTTAAAGGTTTTTACAAAAATGTTTTCCCATTCTCTTTCAATGCAAGTGCACTCATTTCTCCTCTCTTGTAGTTTCACTATTCCTAACCAATTGGTTAAGTTTGTTGATAGCTCTGACGAGTTTAAAGACGCTGCCATTATAAACTAAAATCTTCAAACATAATTTTGATATAACTTTCACTTTGTAGCAAGTTTGGTTAAAATAATCCTACTAGATTAAAAAAAAAAAGTGGAACACTCAGATTCTTATAAACCACTCACTCTATAACATGACTAAAAGAGTTTGCAATTTATAATGAACGTGAACATTATTTGGTGTATCGGCAACTTAATTAAAATGTTTCTTAGATCTATTTTTAATATTTGGTAACACAAAATACGAATAATTATTTGAGCTCATTGCTCCCTTTCTGGTTTCTGTAAAGTATAATGTGTTTATTAAGTGGATTTTTTAAAAAGTTTGGTTGGTTCAATCCTTAGTTATTCTCTCTATACTTGCCGATCAGCCATCCTTTGTACAAGCGAATGATGATATACTTTCTAAATACGCCAAACTTGTAAATAAGATACATTATTTAAAATAAATATCTGGCAAATGGAAAAGATTATAAATAAAATTAGTTAATGAATCAGACATCCTTTCATTTGGGCTTGTTTTGTTAGTGGTGATTAATGTGGAAATGTCTCGTCTCGTACGTTGTAGTAATATGACAGATGGGTGAAGCCTAGTCTCTTAGCTCTACCCCTTTTTTAGTTCAGTTCTCTGTGTCGAAATGGCCCTAGTAGCCATGGGTGATTTGTTAGCGTTGTAGCCTCTAGGTAGATAACAAATTACTCTATTATTAGGCTTTAGATTATAGGTATTCTCATAAAAAATTGGTTTAATAGAATGTATTATTATTATTATTATTATTATTATTATTATTATTATTATTATTATTATTATTATTAGCACCGCGTCTTACTACCTATTAGGGTTGTACTCACTTACGCTAATGAGTAATGGTAGGGTTATTGTGAGATGAAATGGAGGACCTACAGTTTAACGTGGAATCCGAACCACGGTGGAGGCCTGGCATTCCACACATTCACAAGTTGTGATCAATACACGTCTTGTCAGAGGTGAAGGAAGGGTTTGGCAATAGGATAAATCTGTGCCGGGACCGAGGATTGAACCCTGGACCCCCAGCACAGAAGTCAGACACTTTAACCCTAGACCACCAGGTCACCATTAGAATGTAGGAGTGATAGGGTCTACCTCATTTTTTAAAAAAAATAAATAAATGCAAAACGATTAGTTATTACATTTTTTTAGGATGCGTCAAACTTTGTCAATTTTATCATATTTTCAAAAACCATACAAAATAAGATATTTAAAAAAATTGAACCGAAGGAACTGCCTAGGTAGCTTATATACCACCACTCAGATGCTGATGTTTGGTTAAATATTGACAAAACCTTGAACAGTCCACGAGTTTTTTGTTTACAGGAACGAATATAAAACTATTTTCTATGACTCTAGAAATATATAGACTTGAAATTGAAAATCTTCCCTCTGAAATGTACAAAAATCGCCATATTTCCGTTGATCATTACGGGCTAAATGCCCGGGAAACGAAAGGTAACTGTTCTAGAAGCGTAGAATGGATCTTTGTGGATAAAATGTTGTCATTTATTAAAAAAAAAAGTATTGTAATTTGTATTTCCCTCCTCCCCTGTTTGTTCTCCTGCCAGACAGTTTCACCAGGACCTTTAAAAACCCACTCAGTTTCTGGAGTTTAGGAATTCTCGATATACTATTCCAGCACCTTATCTTCCAAAAAGACAGCTGCAGATAATTTTACTTTATGTGTTAGTACGTTAATAAAGATATATATAATAATAATAATTGTTATAGCTAATAGCAGTAATATATGATACGTTAAAGTAGATAACATAATAACTGTTTTATCTCTAAGATAAGGCCCTTCTTGTGAAAATTAGATTATACTCGATTTTGGGAACACACAATATTTGGTGAGTTGAAACCTCCTCGCAATTCTGGGAGCTTTTAAGGTTAAAAGTAGTCCTAGTTTTAGTCTCACCAATTGACGGAAACAAGTTTTTGGCTGGCTATAACAAGACTTGTATAAATTATGAGTTTCGTGGAGGACTGGAAGAGAGAGAGGGTGGATGGAAATAAAAATATAAAATAAAGACGGACCCATTAAAATAAAAAGAGAGATAAAGGTGACAAAGAGAGCGTAAATGAAAGAGCCGTCCGATTTAATTGGCAAATTAAAATCCACGTAACAAAAGAGGTTCATGTAGCTTCAATTGACTGGCTGTACATATAAAAAAAAAAGAAGCAAGCTACAACACGCTAGTAAAAAATGTGTTCATAGTGGGCTCAGGACG
This sequence comes from Timema bartmani, assembly GCA_902151455.1. NCBI lineage: Eukaryota > Metazoa > Arthropoda > Insecta > Phasmatodea > Timematidae > Timema > Timema bartmani. The sequence goes on from CABFWB010001964.1 coordinate 47,387, forward strand.
AATTATTGGGTGATAGCACGTATGAATGAGCCTCGAAGGTGCATCGAATGGCGTCACCGAAAAAAAAAACCCATCACAGCATTCGCGCGGCGTCACATTAAACTGACATCGATAATTGGATATTTTTTCTGTTTGATCCGCCGGCAATAACTCGATCACATACAAAAGCATACAAGTGATGGAGTGAAAGGGGGTGAGGGGGTGGCAAGGGAAAGGGTTGGAAGAAAATTGACGCACTTCAATGACGCCGTTATTTTCAAATAGTAGATACTCAATAGTAAAAAAAAAGTATTGTTTTCATTCATTAAATTAATTGGAAAATTGATTCGTAAATGGTTTTATTTATGTATAACTTAATTCAAACTATACAAAACGGTATTTAGGTTTATGACATGTATTAAAAAAGATATAATCAACTATGAAAATGGAATTGCAGTCATTTAATTATTTGAGGTATTTAGGGTGCACTTTATGAACCGACCGAATATATCAGCACACCACTTATACACCAACTTAAATCTAGAAAAGACACAGCTTGTAGCCTCCTGGCCGTTAATTCATCACTGTGAAAGGAGAAACCGACAGGCCCCTTGGTATAGTGGTCAGTGCACCTGGCTGCGAGCTTAGGGGTCCTGGGATCGATTTGTGGCTGGTACCATGGGTATTTTCCCCACATTGGGAATGATACCATTGGTCACCAAGGTTTAGATAATTAGTCTCAAGTTAGGCTAAGACTCACCCTGGCTCCATAACAACATAACAACCATCATCACATCATCTCATTGCGGGTACGACGTGTAGACAACCTCCTATGGTGTACCTTGGGCAATGCTCTGTGCCACCAGAGTGGCGATTAGTCTACACATAAGATGGCCGAAACCGGTTGTCATGTCCCCCCTGATCATATAGGCCAAACGATAAAAATAAAAATGGGTAACTCACATTTCAGCAATGATAAAAATTTTCGCCCATGCCAGGAATCTAACTAGGGACACTTATCTCAGTAGGACAAAATGCTACCGACTCAGCTAAGCTGGCGGACGAAACCACAATCGACACTTGAAAGTATAAAGACCCGCGGGTCCTACATTGAATGTGACTCTATTCATAAAAATCCATAGGGGGGCTGATTTAGTAATTTCAACCAATTAAGGAGAACCTTCCTTTTTTTTAATCTAGTAGCGTTGATAAGATTTTTTAAAGGAGGTGAAGCCACATTACTATTAATTGAAGAACTCCCCTCCCATCCAAAATAATGTTTATATTAGACACATACTGATAATATTTTGTTGAGTCCACAAACTGAAGGTTGAACCTGATGTTTTTCCAATTCATCAGGAGCAGCGCGCATCCTTAGCCTTGCAGCCTATTAGTGACGCCCGCTCACACCATCTGGAAGAAAGTACATGTTTTATGTAAGTTCTTAAGGGGCAGTAGTTTCGCGTTCGTTTCTTTCCACACTGAATTTCTATGAGCGAGCGAGAAAGTGTCTACCAATTTTGTCAGAATTGTATTTCATACACCTTTCAGGAATCTCTTACAAGTCACAATCGACATGGGACAGACGGCCTCTGCTTACCATCCATAGGAAGTTGTGAAACGGATTTTCATCGTTTGTTAAAAATTGGTCGTCTCTCAGGTGGGTTTGAACCCACGTACATCGGGTCCTAAGACGAGCACTCTACTCACAGGACTACCGATGATGTTAGAACTTATATTACTATCTTCCAATTGGATTTAAATACAGTCAAGAAATGAACAGCTGGATACGGGAATCAAAACCTTGACCGGACCACCATTGACAAACCATATAATACGAGACTGACGCCCTTGTCCAGGTGCTCCCAAACAGTGTGGGTGCTCCGTTTCAAAGCCATACGTGTGAAATTGCTCCTGTGTGAGCATTGATTTTCTAGTCATATTACTAAATACTGCCCCTCTGTCCCTCCACTGACCTGACACGGTTAGGCTCAGCCAATAGTGAATGGGGGAAGGGAAGAGTGTCCTATCACCTCAAGGAGTGTAATCGGAGGTGACACCCAACTCAAAGAGCTTGAGAATGTTCTACTGAAAGTGACTAAGTTGTCGAGTGATGATTGTCACAGTAGGCTCATCAATGAGCATCTACAGTGGTAATTTTTCATAAAGCTTGACTCGCAAGTTCGTTGAACCTGCTTGAAGTGGCCCACAAACTATCAAGCTTGGTGATTGCTCAAGCATTTTGAGTGTATGTGGTTAGTGATTGACGGCTTTTTCTTGATCTTACAGATATTACACTTGTTTCAATTTCTGTCTTCAAGCAAGAGTTTGCACAAGCGTGCTTGAAAGTGTATGGTTGTGCTTGTAAATCACGTCAGTGGCGTGCTAGCAACCATGGCAAGCGTATGCGGCTCGGAAAGAAAAGATTTCTGACGTAAAACACAACTGGGACTTTAAGTACTACACACACAGAGTGTACAAGCGACACAAGCATGGTTGACAGTCTATAGGCCCCTTGAGTGACGCAGCGATTCACAGGCTAGAAGAAACGTATGTTGACCAATAAAGTTTTGCAACACAGGCTGGAAACAGCTAATTACCAACATATTTTATTTTCTACCGGATAAACATATCTTAAAGATAACACATCACAATGGATGTTATCAAATTATTATATCATGTCATGAACGAAATCAACACGATAAGAAAACGACACGTGTGCTTATCATTTATAGAATTCTTTTAAATCATTTCACAACAGTAGATGCCACTGTCTGCAAGTATCTTGCTTTGTAGGTGCATGCGAACTGATTGAATTGGTTGGTTTTGAAATTTGACTGAGTTTCTCAAGCAGAATTTGTCGCGCAAAAAAAAAGAGAACTGAAATTATTTCAAGTCACACCGAGTGGACAACGCCAACGATTCTGAAATCTTGTGATTGGCTTAGAGCTTGTCACATGATAACGTTTATGCTCTACTCCGGTTTCTCAGACAACGTGTGAGTCCACATTAAGGCAGTGGCTACCAAACATTTTCCAACCATAATCTCATTTCCAACGCCTGCCCCCCCCCCCCTTATACACTACCATATAAGAAGCATTATTCAGAATAAATATTTTCAAGGCCCTATAAGGAGGAAAATAACAAAATAACATTCAGATCAATAACATTTAGTTGCCTATTTTTTTAAATATAAATTGAAGTTTTCCAGTTGAATTATCACTTTTTCATTTACATTATTTGAGGTATTTAACGTGCACCTTCTGAACCGACTGATTATATCAGCATACGAGAATTTATATGAGTGAGAGCAAAAGGATATACCAATTTTACTGGGAAAGGTTTTACACATACTTTTCAGGGTTATTTTACATGCCACAATCGACATGGGACCAACGGCTTTGCTTCCCCTCCGAAGGAAGTTGTGCTATGGATTTTTATTGCTTAGGAAAAATCCAAACATTGGGTTCTGAGGCGAGCACTTTACCCCAAGACCACCGAGGTGGGAAGTTGAACTATCTCTGACCTACGCGGCCTGAGGCGTCAAACTCCCATGGTCTGGGTTCAAATTCCAGATGTGTGAGTCTTTTTATTAAAGATTTCCCAGTCTACCCTCCACGAAAATGCGGGTGAATTTCCTCTAAGACTTTTACTTCCCTTCTCCGTCCCAGTTTGTTCGCATATCCCGGACGGACACTTGTCACATGATGGATTGTGCTCTCCTTGTAGATTCTCCTGTTTCCGCGTGTGACGCAGAGAGAAATACTCTCCCTCGCTCTCTCTCTCTCTCTGAATGGTTGATGCTTGATGATGAGGCGAGACATTTCAGGAATTCCGGCATTCCACCGCTTCTCTACCCGGTCTCCATGGTGACAAGGCGTCTTTTAATCCCCTGTGCCTTTCAGACTTATGTAGGGAACCTGCAAACCTACCCTCGAAACCCCTCTTTTCTGACCCTGTGGGAAGAGTTATTCCCCTCCAGCCCCCTCGGTTTCATATGAACAATGGCTCCCTTGCAGGAGGGGTAGTGAGTGACCCGCTAGATATGGGAGGGCTTTCACGTTTTAATCGTATAAACTATCCCGGAAGCATGCCTTAAGCCACTTTGTCCACGATAAGAGTCCATCCATACCTTGTATGATGTCGCGAATATCCTTAAGTTGGGAGTCATATGATTAGTCTGTCAAGCCTTAAAATGTTATTTAAATATAGGCAAGAGAAACATGATTAGGAATGAAGTTATCCGGGAAAGAGTGGGGGTATAGGGAGTACATGAGATAGTAGAGGAAGCAAGACTGGGATGGTATGGACATGTAATGAGAATGTTGGAGTACATGAGATAGTAGAGGAAGCAAGACTGGGATGGTATGGACATGTAATGAGAATGTTGAAGTACATGAGATAGTACAGAGGAAGCAAGACTGAGATGGTATGG
>CABFWB010001964.1:58920-76909 GCA_902151455.1 Timema bartmani
GGGGGGGGGGGGGGGGGGGGGGCGCACGCACTTGCGGTGTATCGTGGAAATGTCCCTTAAAAGGCGATGTCAAACCAATTTTCAAACAAATTAAATCCCTCTTGAAACAATTCAAATATCTTTAAAAAAAATTGAGATGGTGGGTGCTATAAATTTGATAAGACTTCAATAGGCTACCAGTCTGTCTGTCTGTATATCATGAATATTGCGTGGTCACCCTGGGTACTTCTGCTAGTTATTAATAATATGGAATTGTCATGGGATTCAACCCCATGTATACCACCCCTCATCACGCACCCCACCGTTACAGTCCTAGATGTGCCTTTTGAAAATGTTAAAAATGATAAATTATTTTTTTACGTGTTAAATTGTTTTTCCATAAAAAGAGATTGTATGGTATTTTATAATAATAGTAATAGTAATATTTTAATTAATGATGGTCATTGTGACATTCGTGCAACAGCTTTTGGGGTTTGCCATTGGGCGTGAACTACAAAACCTACATTATTATTATGTATTATACATTAGAATAAAATATCTACTGGTATTTTAAAATTATATCCTGTTGAATTGTGTATCCAAGCAACGGAAGATCAAAGTATTTCCGGTCAATTTAGAGCGCGTGGTGCGTTTTGTTGGTTGGGACACCCGCCCCTGCCCCTCCCCCCTCCCGAACACAACAGGGGAAGGAGGGAAGTAGTGGGGTCACGCACACTCGATTTACTCCGTGTGGCGATTGTTTCATACAAAGTTACTCCAGTAATTTACGGAATGGTTGCAAAAATATTACGTTGAATTGATCTCTGCCCAATGGAGCGCTCGATACCTTTTTGTAAATAACAATATTGAAATATTTTAAAATGAATTTTTACGCCTGGAAACATGCTTTTATCTCTTTGTCCACCCGGGAGGGTCAAATTACTGAGTCTCCCCGGAGGTGAGGGTGGGGTTGTGCAGGAAAAGGAAAGAGTTTATGCTTCCCCCATAAACCCCCTAACCTGCCCCCTACAGTTTTATTTCACTGGGCAGTGTGGCTGACGAGGGTCGTCGCAGTAACTGTAATAGTATACAGGTTGTACACTAAATCTCTGACAAAACATTGCGGGGTTGTAGAGGATGTCAAAACAAATAATTTTCTTAAGTAAGCAGGGGTCAGAAGTGCTTCCAGACTAGAACAGAACCACGGACACATTTTGTTACGATGTTCTTTTCGGAAAACTATCCACACTTGTCACGAACATGTTCGTGTTCGTTCTTCTGTTCAAGTCTGGATGGGGCTTATGTAGCTACATAGCCTACTAGTATTGACATCAAAGTGTTTTAGTTAATTAAGATTGTTAATAAGTTAATAAATAAATTACTTTTTTCATCAGCGCGTCTTACTACCTTTTCAATTCAAACGAACATGTACTAATTACGCTGAGTTAAGGATGAGGAAGGTTGAATTTATAGGAAGCGTACTTGCATTTTTGTGGAAAGAGAGTAGAAAACCGTTTTGGATAAACCAATCACCCGACCCGGATTATATCTCCAATCTGCCTGTCATCGATCGTCAGTCTAGTCTAGCATGAGAGTGACGCCTTAGACGATGCGGCCACCGAAGCAGTTAATCACTTTATTTCCAATATCATAGTACACAGTTAAGGAAGCTGTGTAAGGTGGTGTAGGTATAAAGGATAGTACTTCTTAGATAAAACATAATATAATCCCTATACTCATTCCAACATATTAACAAAAAATATAGTATCAGATAGTAAATAATCAAGTAATACATCCACAATCTCTTCACTGTCCGATTTTAAAACCTAGAACAAGTCGAAATATTATCGACATGGTTTAACTCCAGGAATGTATGAATTAAATAATCCGCACTTCTTTTTGTGTGTGCGTGTAAGTGTATGTGCGTGCACGCAGGATATCCTACTGCCCAAGCAGATTACTGGCAAATACACTAATGGGATATGAATCATCATCATCATCAAATGTTTTCATCCTGTGGCTGGGTCAATTTAGTAAAATGTCTCCATCCTCCTCTATACTTCCTCAATTCTTCCTAATTTAATAGCTTCCATTCTTCTCCTCTCACTTTTACACTTGCTTCTAGTTGATGCTTCCAGCTCTTTCTTGGCCTCCCTTGTGATTTTTTTTCCTACATACTTCATCTCCATTATTCTATTTTGTATTCTCTATTTTTTCCAACCTCATTAAATCCAACCTTATACATTTATTAGGCCTTATCCTCTTCCTTGCCAATACCATCACCTCACACTTCCCAGTGGTGGATTTCACTCCACAATCTTTCCCTTCCTCAATGCATTCCTGTAAATGTTCCTGTAATGAGATATGGATCAGGGAGATAAGATGTGGAAGAAAAATAAGCGCGTTTGCTTGGCAGAGGAATGGAAAACTATTTATGAAAAACACGCACACTTTTGATACATGGCGATACACTGGTAAAAGAAGTCACATGTGTTGTACTTGTGTCCACTAATACAGCCCTACTACTTTTTATTTTCTAGCACCACGTCTGTTAGCACCCGTTATGTTTATACACTTATGTACACTAATTACGTCAATGGTTTTAAGAATTAGGAAGGTTATATTTAGAGGAGGTGTACATGCATTTTCATGGAGGGAGAGTGGAAAACTATTCTGTAAAAACCACCTTCATTAAACCAGATTCAAGCCGGTATCCCCGTCATCAGTGGTCTCGTCTACTGTGAGAATAGCACCTTAAACCATGTGGGCCGAAGTGGGTTCATATTTATTAGTAACATATGCTCCTTACTAGAGTCGCAGACCCAAACACCCACAAATAGTTTGTAGCATTCCAAGCATTGAATGTGGTTATTGAAACAAACGAATGGGGTTATTGAAACAAACGAATGGGTTGTACAGTTATCTCAACCTTATATATTTCAATGAACAATCGTATTGTATAATATATTATCCGTACAATCAAATGGAGAGCACTCCACGTCTTTAAATAGCACAGCACAAAACGTATCTGCCTTCCAAACCAACGAGTAAAAAAACGAATAATTAGACTAAACACGTAGTTCAGTTTTATTTATATTAGCTTTGTTTTGTGACGACCAAAGATAGAATTCCTGGAAATCCACAGAATTATTATTTGTTATTATCCATGGAATTGTGTTCTCTCAAAGGAGTATATATATATATATATATATATATATATATATATATGGGATTCTCGCTAACGAGAGTATGCTAAATGTTACAAATTGAGGTTTATAAATACGAATTATAAGCGCAGGTTGAAGGTAGCTATTCATCCTGCTGCGTGCCAATTAGCGGACTCCGATAAGAATTTTGAGGGCGTAATAGGCTAACCGAGTTGTTTACACGAAATAAGGTTCACTTAATTTAAAATTAAACTCTTCACATGCCAATTATACTCTTCCTTTCGTTAAAACAGTTTGTAATTTTTTATGAACTACTTTAAATAAGAGAAGGAGGTAACATCTAATAAGAGTTGTAAATAATTACAAGGTTTTTAAGCTTATACACATGCATTACAATTTTAATAGAAAGACCTTTAAAAAAGACCTAGAAGTATTTTTTATTGCGGCCCAAAACACTAAAACAATCCTTAATTATCCTAGAAGGTTATGTTGTGACCCTGTTATAAATTATTATTTGTTAGAGAAAGGCTAGATCTATGTTTGTAACCATTTAATTTTATCTCACCACTGAGATATTGAACGTGAAAGTTCTTAAAAATTAGTTGAGCAAATCAACTTTTAATTAATTTTAGTTTTAGTATATAAAACTCAAAATATAAGGTTTGATTCATATTTTATAATCAAACTACTTCTTAATTAATGCCAAATTATGAACGTCTGCAACGTGTTCCAGCGCCCCTATATATGCATTCTTTAAGGTGAAAGTGTAAGGACGCGAGAAAAGGCCAGTGTTTTAGTAGTTTTTTTTTAATATAGCAAAACATCTTTTTGACCAAAATAAAAATAATATTGCTCCAGTATAAACGTAAAATTTAATTCTCTTCACAAGATTATATCAATAGTTGTTAAAAAATTTGTCAAAGGTGTCGTGGAATTTAATGACTTCTTATTTTAATTAAAAAAGTTTGTCATATAGTGCTATACTCATGACAGATCATCAACAACTGTGGAGGTCGCCATTGAAGAAAATTAAACTCCTATGTTCCTAATCGAGAAATAGTTGATTTATTTTGGTCAAAAAAGATTTACTATAAAATCTGCATAAACACCTTATCTCGCGTTCCCTTCCATAGTGATCCGAAGTAAACCATAACAGACACGCCCCTGTGCGCTCAGAGATACAATATGTCATACATGAGTGTTGTGCGTTTGCCTATTCAAACCATCTCACGGGGTCTCTTGGATAGCAAGTCCATGCTCGTGTCTACAGTACTACATTCATGTGGTTCAAATTATAACACATTTTATTTTTTAACGTCATCGATATAATGGGATCTATTGACATTTATATTAATGTTATAAATAATAAATGCAGATGATACCGTATTAATGGCCAAGGATGAAAATGACTCTCAGAATGTGATGACAGGCAGAATGGATCATCTCATAAATGTCTCCAAAACTAAAGTGATGATTTTTGATAAGGACAGATCGGGAAATGATTGTCAGCTTAGTATAAATGGAAAACTGTTAGAACAAGTGAATGATTTTGTGCATTTGGACATAATGTTATCTAAAAATGTAAGTATATATGGTGAAATCGACGGACAGGTGAATGCATCTCGGAGAGTAGTTGGATGTATGTAGATTATTGCAAAGAATGAAGTAGTATCGAAAGAGTCAAAGATGGCAGAATATAAAAGTGGGTTGGCACTAGCATTTTATTTATGGATATGACGCGTGGGTTTGTCAGGAGAAACACAAGAACATGGTAACTGTGGTTAGAATGAGATATCTGATAAATGTATGTGTAAAAACTCGTATGGATAAAGCCAGTAATGAATGGGTGCGGTTTAAAAGGGAATCCAATAGATCAATGTGAAACAAATATGTTAGGATGGTTTGGGCATATTGAGAGAATGAGAGTGGATCGAGTGATGAAGCAAATATAGTAAGGTGGAGGGTGTGGATCAAAAGGAAAGGGTAGGCCATGTAAGACGTGGCTATTTTTTTTTATATAAATGTGTGAAAAAGAGAAACATAAAGTTTTTTTAGGAATAAAAGAACCTGTATGAGTCGGTGTATGGCTGTTGTTGAAGAAAAGGGAGCATGCAAGGATAGGGAAGGATAGAGAATGTTAGTGAGGATGGATTAAGTAGGGAGTTGTTGTTTTTCGAGCTGTATGTACAGTCCGTGAGGGAAGGGCGTGGTTTAGTATGTATGTGCACGATAAACAATAACAGAATTGATCCAGTGCACGGTGGTGGTGACAGCTACGATATTTACTTTCAAGTATACATTCGCCCAACCATACGATCTTCAAGAGCATTATTATTATTATTATTATTATTATTATTATTATTGTTAGCACCACGTCTTACTACCAGTTTGTTTGGGCTGTACGCACTTACGCAAATGTATAATGGTAGGGTGATTGTCAGATGAAATGGAGGACCTACAGTTTAACGTGGGATCCAAACCACGGTGGAGACCTGGCAGCCCACACACTCACAAGTTGTGATTAATACACATCTTGTCAGAGGTGAAGGAAGGATTTGATCTTCAATCAAAACCATGTGTTTGAGTTGTTACTTTTGGTGGTCAAGACCTTCACGACAAACAATATGTTCTTAATTTTCTTTCCTTTTATAATCGTTTTAATATAATTGAAACACGAACTTATTTATGAACATAAGTGTTTGGATGTTTCTTCTTTCATGGAAACGGCGTTTGTGGTTCACTTAAAGATGCTTTTCAAACGAGAGATTTAAAAAGAGTACGTTATTTTAATCTTGTTTATAAAGATGATTAAACGGACGAAATTAGCACCGTTGAAAACGTCATATACACCATATTCGGTTGTGTTCAAACGCATGTGTTTACAAAATAAGAACTTGTTATAATGAAATAATAATTTGTACGTGTCTTTCACTAAGCTATACAAAATTGATTTACATTATAATTTATGAGTGTGAATACAATGATTTTAAATTTATTATTTCATGTACTTATCTTATTACCACAACCACAAAACCAAAAACATAATAATGTAATTAATATTTGTTTCAATTAGTTACGAAAAGGCAAATTATACATCAACCCTTAGTGAAGTATTAGAAATGTTTAATAACACTTATTATTGATCATGTAGTATTACTAATGAAATAATAATTATTTCATATAGGTTAACATAACTGACTTTTAACCAATGTATGCAATAAAAATATCTCCAAAAATCATAAAATGATTGATAGTAATAATATTAATAATGACGCATCTGAACTACATCAATCCGTAGCCCAGTAGTGTAAATATTATCCAGTACTAATATACTTTTGTCCAGGGGACGCCCAAATGTACTAATAATACATCCTTTCCACGGAGGCTCTTTCCATGTCCCGATGAAATGAGATGATGGTGATAGTGTTTATGAGGGAGATAGTGAGTATAAGGGAGATAGTGAGTATGAGGGAGATAGTGAGTATGAGGGTGATAGTGAGTATGAGGGTGAAAGTGAGAATCAGGGTGAAAGTGAGTATGAGTGTGATAGTGAGTATGAGGGTGAAAGTGAGTATGAGGGTGAAAGTGAGTATGAGGGTGATAGTGAGTATGATGGTGATAGTTTGAGGGTGATAGTGAATATGATGGTGTGAAACCAATAGAAAATCTTACAACCTAACTTAAGTCTAATTTACCAAACCCTGGTGACCATGGATATTATTCCCTTTAGAGAAAAATCCTCCAGTACCAGCTGGGAATCGAACCCGGGACCTCTAGGTTAGCAGCCAGAGACTCTGGCCATTATACCAGCAGGCCAGTTTCATGACTCGATTAGACAAAGTGTTGAAAAAAGTTTAAGCATTTTAAAGAGCAGATTATAATATTCCAGAAAACAACTTTTGCAAGTAACAAAAGTTTTTTAAATAAAAAATTATATTCTATATTTGAACATTTTTTTTTGGTAGATATTAATTAAGAGACTTGGCACTCGTTAGATTTTTTAATTAAGAGAACAAATATGGTAGATAATTATTTTAAAACATAAAATCAAGTGGTAATACGTTTCATTAGTAAAATTTTAATTTCAAATATAATTTGAATTTAAGGGCACTCAACTAGAAACAAAACAAATTAATAATTGTATGATAAATTATCTATATTATTTCTGCTGTGTTTTTACGCCTTAGTGTGCAAATACCTTGCATTCTACCACGGCTTGCCAAATGACAACTGACAGAATTATTTTGTTTGAGTCACAATGTGATTTAAAAAAATATTATGTAGTAGTTTATTTATGAAGTATTTGTTTAAATTAAGATAAGTCTTAGGAAGTTAAGGGGGCTGCCTAGGTAGCAAAGATATTGCCATTCAGATGATGCTATCAGGTTAAATACTGATAAATCTTTAAACACTACACGAGTTTGTTGTTTACTGGAATTAGCACAAAACTATGTTCTATGACCCTATACATATATATACTTGTAAAGATAGTTTAGAAATTGACATTTTCCCTCTGAAAAGTACAAAAATCCACATATTTCTGTTGATCACTAAGGGAAATGAAAGGTAACTGGTATAGGAGCGTAGAATGGAGCTTTGTGAATAGAATTATGTCATTTAATACAACACATTGTATTGTAATTTGTATTTTCCTCCTCCCTGTTTACTCTCCTAATATTGTACAGCTCCATCCAGGAACGTTATAAGCCCACTTGCTTTCTGGGTATTTAGGAATTTCTCATATACTATTCTCTTCCCTTAACTCATATTTAACATTTGAATTTAGGAGCTTTCTATAGTTTACCAAAACTTTGTGCATCCCGAAACTTGATTTACTTTTAATGTTGTATTATTTTCAATGTTTGTGGAAACTCACTTTCAAATAATTAGAGCACCTCAACGAATGAACGCAAATAGTTACATATCCTGCTCTTTTTTTTCAGAAAATCTGCTTGCAGAGAGGGGCAGGATAACCCCTATTTCCCCCCACCAGCTTTTCCCACTGCTGACTAGACTCACCTTATGGTTAGGTGAGTCTTTAAAAAAAAATTAAGTGCAATAAAGAGTAATACTAACGTTAAAACTAATTATTTTAATCACACAAATTGAAAGTAAAGTGTCAAGAAACAAAGTTCTATGTACAGTGCACATCAGCAGGGCTGCCACTCACCTAGAAGAACCCAGGAAAACAAAGGGAATTTCCTATTAAGATAATTTTGGCAACACTGCCTCATGAACAATGTCAAGTGGGTTATAAAATTAATATTTTTATGATAAATTCGTAAAATATTTATTATAATTTTTTAAGATTCTTTCTGTAAGAGTCTGCCTACTGATTCAAGGGATCCCGGGTTTGATTCCCGGCATGGCCTGAAAAAATATAATTTTTGAAATGTTAGTTTATAAGTCACGTGCTGATATAATCAGTCGGTTCAGTAAGTGCACGTTAATACCTCAGATAGTTAAAAATAGATATATATCTATTCCCTGGGTGGCAAAGAGTGAGTCCTCACAATATTGGGCGATGATAAATATAATAATTTAACTGTTTATATATTTTATCCTGAGAGGAGGAGATGAAGGGCTCATGAGTGGAGGGAACCACTATCTATCCCACCAGAATGATTTTTTATAGGTCGGATAAATTTAAAATCATATTTATCGCAATTTATTTATTAAAAATATGTGAAATATTCAGTATGTTTGCTAATTTCAAACGCGTGCATTGGTGAGCACACGGACTAAATGTCAGGCTCATCTAGTCTTGTTTGCTGGTAACGGGGAGGTCGGGGTTAGTATCACAGCCAGGTTCACCAAACTTTTTATAAATAAAAGTTTCCCCCACTTTCCATACCCACAAATGTAGGTACATTTGCTCAAAATTATACCTTACTCGTCCCTGCCCTAAGGGGTCATCCATACACTACGTAACACTCTTTTGTTACATTTATTTTTACCCTCCTTCCCCCATCCCCTCATGTAACACCCAGTAGACAATTATCCTGACCCTTCCCTTCCCCCAACAGGTATTACGTAGCTTTTCACATCAAGAGTGGAATGTCATTATTTCATAGAGAAGAGTTTGTCACACTAAAGGTAAACGCCCACTGGGTCGGTACCGCATGGACCGCACGGACGGAACAGAAAGTACAACTAATTCGTAGCAGTATTTATTACCAAGATGCGCCCACTACGTCGGTACCACCAGCAACGGACTCTCTGCCGTTCCGCCGCTCAACAGAAAGTCCGGACGAGGGAATTAAAATCAAGTGCGGTCCGGAATTTTTTGCATCATCTAAATAATGTGTGGTATTTGCCAAACATAAGTATTTTCCTGTTGATGTTGTGCACCCAGAATAATCGTTTCCTACATTTTCTTCTCTCCTCTTTAATTAAAAGGCAACTAATAGCTACAAATTCTTCCTCGCTTTCCATATTTAAATAATACGGTGAAATATCACTCACAAAAGCACAGCTATAAACATGAAAGAAACCCAACAATAACAGAAATACAAACAGTACTTCCTTGAGCACGCAAACAAGAAGCTTACCTTTTGGCTCGAGAGCAGCTGAACAAACTGAGTGCTGTCAGTGCGGTACCGACCCAGTGGGCGCTTACCTTAAAAGAACGACTCTGGTTTAATTACACTTAAAAAATCGGAAGTAAGTAGGTAAATAATTTTGTTTATTAACGGTGGAAACGTGATCATTTTAGTATAATATATATGTTACGAAACACTGTGATGAACTTTTGGTCCTGCTATGAATCACTCTCAGGACTCTTAAATCAGTAATAGTATGCAATATTGACGAGTGGGAATAATGTATTCTCTTGTAATGGGTAATTCAGGAGTCTTCTCTCAATCTCTCGTTTTTATTCATTGAGTCTCTTTTTCCTTCTTTCTCTGTGTAGAGTAGTATTTTTTCTTCTTTCTCCGTGTAATATTTCCTCTTCTTTCTCCATGTAATATTTCCTCTTATTTCTCCATGTAATATTTCCTCTTCTTTCTCCATGTAGAGTAGTCTTATCTCTTCTTTCTCCGTGTAGAGTAGTCTTCTGTCTTCTTTCTACATGTAACATTTCCTCTTCTTTCTCCATGTAGTATTTCCTCTTCTTTCTCCATGTAGCGTAGTCTTATCTCTTCTTTCAACATGTACAGTAGTCTTCTCTTTTCTTTCTCCGTGTACAGTAGTCTTATCTCTTCTTTCTCCATGTAACGTAGTCTTCTCGCTTCTTTCTCCATGTAGTCTTCTGTCTTCTCTCTCCATCCCTTCCTCTTGTTGTCATCCCCATGAGCACAGAACTACCAGGGAGGAAGAGAACACAAACTGTTCTCTCGACAACCTCCTCCACTAGTATAGGATCCTGGTGTTATTCACCCAAGTACACGAGAGGCTCAACCCTGTCCCCTGCAGGTTTACGTACGCTCCCAGATTCACACACAGAAATAAGGGGGGGAGGAGGGTGTTTTAGCCGTGGACCCAAGCGTTGTGATAACATCATGGCTTTCATCTACCAACCTCCTCTCCCCATCACCTCTTACTCATGCGCTAAACACACACACACACACACGAGCACAGAAGAAAACAAGACTGCTAGCGGCTTACTGGGAGACAAGGAAGGGTCCCTGATGCCAAATCACGTTATGCGACTTCCGCCGAACAGAAAACAGATCTAATCAAGTTTCAACCATCTCCGTCCCTTCTACCACCCTCAAAACTTCCCCTTTACCCCGTCAAACTCTCCCTTATCTTACTTACCATTCTTTCTATGTTTCAAATCTATTTATTTTCTAAGGTTCTTGTGATATTAAAAAAAAAGCTCTAGGGTGAATCTTATGATTACATTAATTTCCCCCCCTTTTTTTCGTTATGAATTCTCACTTTTCACAGATGTCCCTTTGTTACTTTCTCATATAGTGAAAGTAATATAATCATGAACATTTTAGGCCTCAAAATAATGAGAAATAACGTTGTATGTGTCACTAGTACGCAAAAAAGTTGATTTTACGATCTTGTCTATTTGTACCTGTGTCTACATGTTCAAAACTCGAGGCTAAATAGTGATTTTGATTCTAGACCTAGAATTAAGGAGAGTTTAATAATGATTGGATTTTTAAAATTTCAAAATTTTTGGAAATTAATCTAACTATTCTGTTTAAAATATGGGTAGTGTTTTACATGACAAATAGCGCTGTGTATTTGTTTTAAGGATAAAAAACTATAGGCTATATTGATGGTTTCAGGTAAACGGACTGTTGAACCTTTTAAATATTTCGAAAAGTACTTTAACAATTTAGTTCAAAATGAATATCAGGGAAGTTTAATAATTGATATATAAAACGGTATAAGTTTACCATTATTTTTTTTTAAATAAAATTATGTGTTTCCCATTACAAATAGTTCTGTAACTTGTTTTAAGAGAACAATTGATTTGAGGTTGGTTTACTGATGGCAAATATTTAAAATTTGAATATTATTTTTTAGATAGCTCTGACGATTTCGTTTAAAATAGGTATCTAAGGAGTCATTTAAAACATAAATAGAATTAAGTGTTAATTTTTCTAAAGAAAAATTTATTGAGGGTAGTTTTTTTAGTATTAATTATTTTTTTAAATGGCTTAAATTTTGTTCAGTGAGTATCTTTTTAAGTGTTTAATATAATTAACAAAATAATTTGTTTGTTTTTCTAAGGAAAACTTGCTAACGAGCAGTTTACTTATAATGGTTTATTGAATATTTTATAACACACTCCAATAGACTATTTTAGGAAATAAATACGATTTTGTCGCTAACATTTCTCTATACTTTGTTGTTTCAATGATTTTTTAGGTAATATATTTTTATTTTGTTAGTTGGGGGCGTTAAATATTACGTAATCACTTTAGGGGGATAGAGGAGGTTCGACCTTTGCTTATTTTTGCTGACAAGCGGGAGGAGGCTCGGAACAATTCTTACGTAAGAAAGAGACGGGAAAGAATGACGTAAGTGACCCAGCCACCCCAAGTGTACAAAGTGTCAAGATGTGGATTAAAGGGCCTTGGTCATCAGTTTAAAAGTTTATCAAGTTTTATAACTATAATAATTCATGTATTCACTAATTTTCTAACTTTTTTATTTTACCTGTTTAGTACAATACATTTAAATTCAATTTAAAACCATATTGTAAAATTATTTCACACAGTTAATTTACATCTTTATATTAATATTACCAGCAATTTATAAATAAAATAAAAATTGATGTTTTTTCCTTGAAATTAATAACAAATAAAAGTGGTTAAATATAACTTAGTCAAGACAGTGAAGAGTAAGTGGTGGTGTGGCGTGTGGGGGGCTGGGGGGGGAGTTTGTTAATTTTTTCTTACAAAGGGGGAGGGGGAGGATGTCCAAAATGGCCAAAAATGTGATTACTTAATACTTAAACGCCCACTTTTAAAATAATAATAATAATAATAATAATAATAATAATGGTATGTCTGGGTTACACTAACCTGTATCTCAGTTTGGGGGAAAGAATACCCGCTACTAATGTACTGTAGCCCAGGGGACGCCCGAATATGACAAGGTAAAGCCAATGAAGATCTTAACCTAATTTAATCCAATTTAACCAAACCTTGAGACGGTGGAAATTATTCCCCTTTCGAGAAAAATCCCCAAGTGCCAGCCGGGAATCGAGCCCGGGATATCTAGGACAGCAGCAAAGTGTTCTAACACCTCCCTATACCACGGGGCCGGTTATTTTAAAGCGTAATTTTTCTTCGTTTAAAAAAATATATTTATCACTCTAGACTCTAGAGTTTGCTTTTCTTGACAATTTTAAGATGAGCCAATCCTGTTTCGAACTCTTAAAATTTAATTATTCTCTATTTTAACGCGAGAAGTATTTTGAAAAATTTTCCCTCCACGCTAGTGCTGGTAAACTTCCTCTAAATATAACCTTAATCATCCCTAAAACCATTTCTGAAATTAGTATATAAGCGTATAGCCCGAACGGGTAGTAAGATGCGGTGCTAAATAATGGCATCTTAAATTTCGGCTTCCCTTCACATGTTTCAAACTTCCCTTCACATGTTTCAAACTTCCCTTCGACTTCAATTTCGGCTTCCCTTCACATGTTTCAAACTTCCCTTCGACTTCAATTTCGTGTTTGCATTTAAAAAGTGGCCTTCACGTACCTTTTGTTATTTACGTAATTTGAGCTCCTACGATATGTTTTTGCTATTGAGCACGTATTATTTTGTTAAATCTCCCTCTCTTTACCTAATATTTATTTTTATCTTCCTAATTTAACCCCATTCTATTACTAATTAACTTCATCTCCCTTAGAGTCCTACACAGTTCCTTGATTTGTTCTCACTGATTTTTTAAATTATTTTTTGTCATCAATGTACACCCTGATTTTAGTTGGAAAAACCGTAGAGAAAATTCAAACAAATTTATTTGTAGCCAACATTAATAATATTTTTTTATTATTATTATTATTATTATTATTATTATTATTATTATTATTATTATTAGTGTTATTCCATAGGTATTACTAATATCTATCAAAAGTAACAGCCGAAGATAACATTACTTGATGTATGAATATATTAAAATTGTTTTAGTAACTTTAGTAACAAACATCTACTGCTCTTCCTACCAAAACCATGCTATATAGCTATCCTGGTTTTCCCTTTTTACTGCGAGGTCATTTATTACTTTTCCCTGCCTCCCCCCTCTGTCCACACTCAACGGTGGTAACTCGGATAAAGCTTCTGGCTCGTCTGGTGTGGTTCACCTTTGACTGAGTTCAGGGATGGAAACCCGGTTGTGTGTACTGAAGATGTATTTCTTTTCCTGAATAGTTTTCCACTATACCTCCACGCAAGTACAGGCACATTTTCTCTTCTGTACCTTCTTCGTACTTGCTGCATTAGTGTAGTTAAATACGTAAATCCCGGACGGGTAGTAAGACGTGGAGCAATAAAGAAAAACTTCTTTTATCAAGAAATAAACTATCCTTTGAGATATCCGTTTTAACTGCTATGTTGGTCATTCTCCGTGCACCCAGGCTATATTAATATACGACTTACAAACTAACTTAGCACCCACAGATCAAGGTTTTATTTTTACTAGTTCAATAAAACATACCCATAAACAAATATAAAACTATTTTATTCACAGCCTCGGTTCAAGCTAGTTCTCCACCAGACATGTGATGGTCTATAACTTTAGCTCGGATGCTAGCGTACTTGCCTTCTTAATTTGGGGCCCAGGATTTAATTCCCAGCGCGGCCTAAGAATCTAGTATGTACTCGTATTATTGTCGAATTGTCGGCCCAGGAAGGAATGCGGCGTGTGTTCTGGTATACGAACAGTATGCAAGTCACGTTATTATATACACAATAATTTAATAAAGTGAACGTTAACTACTGCTATACTCGCTTTGGTGGTCGAACTGTCTAAGGTGTCACTATCGCAACAGGCCAAGCTGCCGATGATAGGTGAGATCGGGGTTGTAATTCCGGATCAGGTATATTGAGTTTAGCTTTTCCTAAACGGTTTTATACCCCCACTCCACGCAAACGCAGCTACTCTAAATTCAATATTACTAACCCCTAATACATCAACATAATTAGTACACATGTGTATAGCCCGAATGGGTAAGACGAGGAGCTAAAAATAGTTGTAATAAAACAAACCGCACTTAGTCTGAATCCATTACAACTCAGTTACTGTACTCCTGTTTTCAGGAAACGGTTTCAACATCCTGCGAACTGTAATATAATTGGACCCCCTCAACCGTTCCTTAACTCCTTTCTGGTCATGTAAACATACCCTGCTACTCTCTCTACCACTCCTGCCTTTTATTCTCTTCTAAATCATCCCCCTTTTTACTCTCCCCAAACCAACCCTTCCGGCCATGAGCTAGCTCTTAATTCTGAAACGTATTTTAATAAGCACTAAACTTAAAGATCAAACCAGATTTTTTTAATCAACACAAACTTTGTTGGATAAAAAGATTCGTCATTTATTGTCAAAACTGTTGTTTATAATAATTTTATTTACAAACACTTGTTTTTAATCTCTTAATCTAAAAATTAAAATATGTTTAAGAAAAAATGTAAAAACAAGCTTACCGTACATTCTTTTATGTGAATCTTTTTTAGGTTTTGTGTCAAATGTTTATAGAACTACAAAGTAAACTGTCTTGTATAAAGAAAAGCAAAGCACTTAAAAAAGGAAATATTTAATAAGCAGTTATTCAATAAGTATTTAAAACTTTCAGTTTTCTTGAATGACCGAGACCTATTCTAGAAACATAACTTATTTAAAATATAAAAATAAAGCGTAAAAAGACACTCTTTTATAATACTTTAGTTTCACGGAAGTCATTTTGAATAGATTTAGGTTAATCCTCTACTCACGCTGTTAATTAGTTCCAAAGTTCTTCGCACAAGTTGAAAACCACGTAAGTCGAATATAGCTTAGATACAATTTATTTTTGAGGTGTATGTTCGTTTCAAAGGATAAGTTAAGCCAAACGGGTTATGTTTATGAGTTATATTTTTAATATATAAGTTTAAAAACAAACAAATTTCCATTTATCATCCGTGCCTCAGCTTACTTTTAACGCCATCTACCGTTTTTGAAGTGTCACTTGATATATGGCATTGCTAGTTGTAAGTTTAACTATCAACAACCACGTATATACAAATCCGCATAGCTTGAATCCGTGTAAGCCGAAGATATACTGTAATTGATAATGATCTGGGAAAAATTGTTCATAATTTTTCCTTGTATTAAGGCTATAAAATCAATATTTATATTTGGATTTGTATCAATATAAAGTAGAAGATTAATATATAATTATTGCTTTATTAACTAAACTACATCCAAATTAATGCTACCGTTTTATACGCACCTTCATAGAAGTTAAAATATGACAGGAATATTAGACTATTTTTTACAATAAGAAATACATTTGTATACTCTATAAATATAACAGTGTCGTGGAGTGACGTGTTGTCAGGGTAAGCAGAGCTTGTTGAATCAGTACCTGTGATCAAGTTCAACCCACCTTGTCCGTAAATACAGTCCAATACGATAGTGACGCTTTGGATCATGCGACTACTGATGTGGGTAGTTGAATTACTAACTATATTTAACATACAAATTAATAAAAATAAATTATTCCAAGAATTAGATTTTAAACCCGCTTTGGTGGCCGCATGGTCTAAGACTCTAAAACGTCACCCTCATGTTAAGACTGACCTGCTGTTGACTGGGAGATCGGGGTTCGAATCCCAGTCAGGTCTACTGAGGGTAGTTTTTCCTAAATGGTTTCTCAATATTCTTTCATGCAAATGCAGCTAGATTACCTCTAAAATGCTTCCTTCCTCATCTCTACCCCATTAAAGTAATTATAATATATGCGTATAGCCTGAACAGGTAGTAAGACGTGGGTATACAATGTTTTTTTAAGCTTATGGCCCTTCCATGTTCTCACCGAACTGAGTATTCAGGGGTTGCGTTCAGAGCGATACCCTCGCTTTTGTCCCGGTTTAATTGAAAATGTGTGTCGCGACGCCGGTGTAGTGGGTCCCATGTGCGTAGCGGCGCGTAGGCGTCGTCTATTGACGAGAAACAAAAGCCTCCACTTAGGCGTAATTTGTCGGCCAGGAATCCGTCTTCATTAGGATTTCCTTTCCACCCCCTCTCCCCACCCTTTCTCCCCTCACCTCCCCCCTTCCCTACAATACCGCACCCTCACTCTAAGAAGGAGAGATCTGCTACAATGCACAGGGTGACTCGAAAATCAAAACAATTTTGTAGATGAGACACATTTCTTTCAAAATATTTAATATTTATTCATTCAAGGTATTTAACCTACACTCCTAAATGACTGCACATACCGACAGACTACTTACAAACCAACACTAATTCTAGAACAGACCTCTGAACGTTTAATTAATCGCAGTGAAAGGGGAGATTTCAATTTATTTAACGAGAAACCATTTCGACCATACCAAGAATTAAACCCTAGGCCCCGATAATTGCTTTCGAACTCAGATAATGAGTTTATAAAACTCGTTATAGAAGCTACCACCAATTCCTAGAGTGACTTGATGGGGCCTCTTGTTTATCTGTTAGCACTCGCCCTCTTCCCCTGACGATTATAAACACTCACTCAACTATTGGCTCCTGGACAGCATTGACTCGCGTTTCAAAATTTCATTTTCCTTGTTTTCTATTCTAGATAGTCCAAGCCTTTTTTTTAATCTACATCTTGGCAGGAAGATTCCTGCAGGAAATTTTCGTGAATAAACTAAATAGTCTGAGCTGTAGACGGTTTATAAAAAAAATATATTAGTTAAAAAAAAACTTACAAAACAAATAATTGTTCTGACAATTTAAGACTGTTTTTAAAATTATTTAAGAATTTATTGTTTTTGTTTCAATGTTTTTTCTTTAAAACCCGCTGAATGAAACGCAAATACATTAAAATGGGAGATCCTATCTTGACTTGCCGTGACGTCACGGGTAGATTTTCTTACCCTCCGTTCCCTTTACCCACCCTCCTGAACTTCACGAAGGCAAAATCTGTAGAAATCCTAGGAATATCCCGATACATATTCTTGAGGGTCTGAGGTATGAGTAGGAGGGGGGGAGGGAGAAAATGACTGCAGGAGGTCTGCGGTTCGACCCTCGGCTGTGGTGTGGACCACCGGAAGTAGCAGGGTAGCGTCGGGACGGTAATTGTGGGGGTGGGGTGAGGGGAAGGGTCTCCACGCCACAGAGTCGCGGTCACCTCGTCAGATCGTGAACCGATGTGGGGGGGGGGGGGTTTGGTTGTGGAG
>CABFWB010001964.1:76968-87385 GCA_902151455.1 Timema bartmani
GGGGGGGGGGGGTGTTTGGTTGTGGAGGACGTGACCCCTCCTTCCCCACCCCGTCGATCTTTGGGAGAGTGAGAAGTCTCGATCCTGCACCCATCACTCCCTCTACCCACTTCTTCAAAAACTTCTTCCGGGATCAATTACGTAGCCGAGTGGTCAGAGACTTGGTAGCTTTGGAAACACTGGTTCGAGTCCACTTGCAGGTGCTTTAAACAATTTATTATTTGATTATAGATTCTTCCTCGTGTCCAGTCTATTTATATAATAATTATATCTTGGTACAAATGTTGGTTGAGTAGAAATAGGTGTTCTGTCCCAATTAGACACTAAGGGGTGGATGCAGGTAACGTGAAAAGAGTGTGTATACACCTTTTATAGCAAAAAAATATTTTTTGTTAAAATATACCAAATATTTCTCCAATACAACAATATATTTTAGTTTTCTTCACATGATGATATTAACAGTTGATGAATATCTGTCAAGGTTGTCCTGGAATTTAATTATAACTTTTTCTCTCCATTTAAAAAGTTTGTCATTAATGCCACTATTCTCATGACATATATTCAACAACGGTTGATACCAACACGTGAAGAAAATTAAACTCTGAGTTTATACTGAATCAAAATTTTATTTATTTTGGCAAAAATGTTTTGTCAATAGAAATTGTAAAAACACCGACCTTTTCTCGCGTTCCCTGCACTCCCATCTTAAGTGATTAATAGTTTTATTATTAGTACTATTTACATTGACCTAGAGGAAGTACTCGTAGAGTTATTGGGTGTCGGGAAATATCTGGGAGAATTAGAGTAAAACTGTATTGGTCATAATCAATGTATCTTTCTGAGTCGCTGACCATATTCAAGCCCAGTCCCTTAATTGATAATCAGTGATAGTTTTTTTAAGAAACAGCTACTAGGCCTACCCATTTCCAAGCATAGTCCCTCTGGTGAGAATAAGCCTTAGCTTACTCTTCCCCAACTACGTCCAAGCCTGGTCCCTCCAGTGAGAATTAGCCTTATCTCTCCTCTTTACCAATCACGTCCAAGCCTGGTCCCTCCAGTGAGAATCAGCCTTAGCTATCCTCTTTACCAACCACATCCAAGTCTGGTCCTTCTAGTGATAATCAACCTTAACTTTCCTCTTTACCAATCACGTCCAAGCCTGGTCCCTCCAGTGAGAATCAACCTTAACTCTCATCTTTACTAACCACATCCAAGCCTGGTCCCTCTAGTAAGAATCAACCTTAACTTTCCTCTTTACCAATCACGTCCAAGCCTGGTCCCTCCAGTGAGAATCAGCCTTAACTCTCCTCTTTACCAACCACGTCCAAGTCTGGTCCCTCCAGTGAGAATCAACCTTTACTCTCATGTTTACCAACCACGTCCAAGCCTGGTCCCTCCAGTGAGAATCAACCTTAACTCTCCTCTTTACCAACCACGTCCAAGCCTGGTCCCTCCAGTGAGAATCAGCCTTAACTCTGTTCAGTTCCCCACCCACGTTCAAGTCCGGTCCCTGCGTTGAGAACCAGCCCTAGCTTGCTAAATGGGAGAATCATCAAGTTCCCCCCGCCCCACCCCCACTCCCGCGGCCAAGTCCCAGCGACGCTCAACAATGCCCTCTCTCATACGACCCCACGTGTATCTGTCATGGAGGGTCTTAGACAAGAGTCTAAACGCTCCAAGGATGCGAACCTTTGTTCCCTCTTCTGATCCTCTTACCGGGGAGGAATAAGACGCCACTACGCTTGCCACCAAAGTTCCAAGGAGAGTCTTTCTATTCTCGTAAAGAAGAAATAATCTAACCTCTCATTTCACAAAACAAACTCTTCGTAAGAAAAAAAAGAAAGAAAAAGGAAGAACTTTATTTGAATTCGGTAAGAAGAAGATTAACTTCAATTTTGTTTTATTGTTTACATTTTTTTTTTCTTTCTTCATATTCTTCGTGAGTGTGCGTCTTCTTGGGGGAAGGTTAAGACGGTTAAGAGGAGATGACAAACAATCGTCTTAAGGAGTCCATCTGGACATAAGGTCTCGGTTTCTCTTTTTTATACCTTTATTGAACTGCTGGAGGCAATTTTTTGTACATACTGACTTGGTATTATACTCGCAACCCTTAGTAGAGAGACAGTATTGTGATTGTCAAGAAAATTTATTTAGAAATGTTGATGGATGTCAACGTTTCATAACCCCCTTAACCAAAATTATGTATTTTTTATTTCTCTTTTTACGGAAATATAGAGCTCCAGTGGTTATTGAATTATACATTTTTATTTATTTGTTTTGGTTACCAGGCTTTAAGACAAGTTTTAGCCTGCAAATATATTATGTCCAATAAACGAAATAAAATTTTCCAAATACAGTAGAACGAACCTTGATAATCTGAACAAATTGGTACCGAGGGTGGCTCAGATTAACAATTCATTCGGATTATCAAGTATGTATTTTATGTTATAAACAAGACAAATAGAATACAATATAATACGTAACAGTACAATAATTGTTTTTTAAATACTTTTTTTTACCAATGTGGAGGATTAGGACCCAAAAAGATAGGCCGTGTAATATTTTGATACAAAATCTAATCACTAATAATTAATAAAAATAAAAATAACTAAAAAAAAATCACTGATTAAAGTATTCGTCGCAGTGGGCTCACGCGCTTTTCTCGCTAAAACGTTCATTCTATACCCTGATTTTGGTTTGAAGAACAGTAAAGAAAATTCAAACTTACTTCTTTTCGGCCAAGCTTGAGAACATTTTACTTTAATTTTCATCTTATTCTATAGGTATTGATAATATCTACCAAACTTGACAGCTGCAGATAACATGGCTTGATGTATGAACATAATAAAATTGTTTTAGTAACTTTAGTAACTAACTTCTACCCTTCTTACTACCAAAATCATACTGTAAATAACGTTGTTTCCTGTTTATTACATTTCATACAGCTGTATTTTGGCATATTTCAATTAAGGTGCGTTCGGGTTACCAAGCGTTTGGACTATCAAGGTTCTACTGTATTAACCAAAACGTTAAAAAAAAAAAAAAATTTTTCCTAAACTAATTAATATAATCAAATTTTCATTTTTTTATACTGATAGAGCCTATAGTTTTCTTTTGAAATCCACCATAATATTAAAAAAATGTTAAAATTCTCAAAATGGCTGCAGATTTTCTCAAAAATCTCGTATATTTTTTATTTTTCAAATATTTTTATAGAGATTAAGAAAACTACGTGAAATACAGAAGGTGGGGGGAATAAGAGAGCCATTTGGTGGATATTTGCCAGTATAGTAATTTAATCTCTCTCTTCTTTTCTCCGTTTAAGAAATTACTTTAATATTTTGATTTTAAGAGAAAAAAACCATTCTTATCTCCCAAAAATTTGCGGTCACCCAAAAAAATTGTATGGGATGTATTCACCATATTAGTACACATCTTTTAAAAATAGTATAAACAATGTTTTTTTGTAAAATCTAATTTTTTTTATCGTCAGAAAATAAAACCCCAACATTTTATAAATTTTGAACTCTTATTTTATCTTTCAGTGTAAGGGGCTGAAGAGGAGGATGGTTGGGGCATCAATTTAAATTTTTGCACAGGGTGCCTTAAATCCTCTACATTATTGAGAAAGACCTAATTTAAATTAGTTTAAAAAAAAGACACCTTGATACGGGAATCGGGCCCACGACCCTTGGCTTAGCACGCCAATGTTCTACCATGGAGCCATCCAGGATTAGTCCCGTACTCATGGTAATTCTTCACTCTTAGATTAAGGCAGAGTCTGTGATGGACGTGTGTAATCGTCAGATACATATGAGC
Source organism: Timema bartmani (assembly GCA_902151455.1). Classification (NCBI taxonomy): domain Eukaryota; kingdom Metazoa; phylum Arthropoda; class Insecta; order Phasmatodea; family Timematidae; genus Timema; species Timema bartmani. Next base: position 80,788 of record CABFWB010001964.1, read on the forward strand.
GACCAATAGTATCTCGAGCTATCGGATACCACAGCCATCTGCGATTCGGGAGGGCTGTTATGTTGACAAATATACAATTGTAGCTAAAGCGAAATATCAATGAATATAAACACACAAGTAAAAAAATAAATAAAACAAAAAATTTGTAATTAAGTCAGTCGATAAAAAAAGTGTAAATGTAAAATCTGACAAACATACATTAATCATAGCCAGCGACAAGTACTCAATCATTCCGAATTTTGGCTCTGACTATACATAGAATAATTTTTTTGCCCGACGTCTTACTACCTGTTCAGGTTATACGTATATATATTAATTACGCTAATGTGTTAGGGATGAAGAAGATTGAATTTAAAGAAAGTGTACCCACATTTGCGTGGATGGATAGTTGAAAACTCTTTAGGAAAACCATCCCCAGTACAACCGACCGGGACTCAAACCTGGATCTACTCTTCATCAACAGTCCAGTTTATTACGAGGGTGACACCTTAGACCATGCAAACACAGAAACGGGTCACCTCGTTTAATTGTGTATCGGTAATTATGCTTCACATTCCGAGCAAGCCCTCAGATACAAAAAGAAAACAACTTGTACACACATTTCATCCCTTTGTCCTGCCTCCCTGGTCACTTTGATACGTCATCTTATTGACCCCCCCCCCCCTTTCAGAAACTCTAAGGTGGCACTAAAAGGAATCAAACGTCGGTAGTAAAAAGTCGCAGCTTATGATTCCCTATCCTGGAGAGATGCACCCTGTGACGTCACACCTCCACTAATAAGGATCAGGGCGTCAGACATTTCAAAGAGCTGTGTTGCGCTTCCTTTTACCCCCATCATACCTCCCCCACTCACGTAATTTGGTTGAGTGCTTCTCATGGGGCCATAGCGTAGAGAGATTAGCCCTAGTCTTGTAGCGAGACTGCTATTACAAACACAATATCATATTTTATAATTGATGTGAGTTTGATGTAATCCGTATTAGAAATACACAACAACCACCCATCCCTTCCTAAAAGATTAACCTTTTTTTTTCGTTCGTATTTGTGTATATGGACGTAGTTACAAACGTAATTGGTGTTTTTGGTAGCTTTCTGAAACCTGAGTTTTTTTTAGACTGGTAAACACAGTCCAATTTTTATAGGAACAATCATTTAGGAAAGCTAGAAAGGCTACTATACAGTGTACGGTAACTTTTATAATTTGAAGTACAAGGTATAACTAAAAAAAAATAATCAAAATATCCAAAATTCTAATTAGTCATTTACATGAGTATCCAGGCAGCTGGTAAACAATAAATTAATAACCTCAAAATATGCTACATACAAAACATACATACACAATAAAAAAAAAAAAATTCAAACAAATACAAAACCTTAAACATTATCATGCGAAAATTTTAGACTTAAATCAGAATTATGAAAGCCCAGCAAACATATTCCTTATATTGGGCAACCCGCTCGCCGCCGGTGCATAACTCCCCGCTGTGTGTCAATAGGCTAACTCCAACTTCAATTGACATTGGGATGGTTTAATAAAGATAGTTAAGCTAGGTTTGAAATGAGTAGGTACAACTAGAAAAATTAGCAATGTATAGGCTTCAAATTATCCAAACATTTCCTTCGAAAGTTTTAATTAAATGTTATTTTTTGCCATTGGTTGTGTAGGAATTTCAGGGGGGAATTATGGGGGGTTAAAATTATCAAATTTTTTTTATAGCCAAGCAATGTCGAATTAGCCACTGCAGTTCTAATTTCCCGTAACCCATTCAGTGGCTGCATGGTTTAAGGCAGCGCATCCTTGGTCTCCGCCAGCTATTTCGGGTTCGGTGAGGTAGTTCTAGAATATTCTTTATTTGTTTTTCACAATATAAAATAGCATCAATAATTAAGATTGCCAATTATTTTTTCAAATATGAATAAAGGACATTTTGCCAAAGGTGCGGCCAGAACACGTGTTATTTTACATTTGTTTTATATTAATGCTTGTAAAATTTAACTGTCATCATTGAATATTCATAATATTAGCGTAAAAAAACTATGAGGGCTCCAGCATGAATGATACAAGGGCTCCTTCGGTTTAAAAAGTATGACAACCCCTGGCTTAAGGGACGGGGAAATTGGGGCTCAAATCCCAATCGGGTATAATGAGGGTGTTTTTTTCCTAAACGGTTTTCCAATCCTTCTGGCCATGAAAATGCGGGTGCACTTACTATAAAATCAAACTTCCTTATTTCTAACACATTAGCGTAGGTAACTAGCACATAAGCGTATAGCCAGAACGGGTAGTAAGATGTGGTGCTAAAAAAAATTAGAAAATAAAATAATAACAATATTATTCAAGGTCTAAGATAGTGTTCGGATATATTTTCAGTTCTTAGGGTATCTACAAATTACGGTAAGGGGGTCCTATTCTTCCCCATTCCCTTCTAGCCTTCCTTGGCTACACTACTTGGCGTATTGCCCTAATAATAACGGTCCCTCAAACCCACATCGGTGCTGGACAATGTTTGAAGAAGGGAAAATTCTCCCTCAGCTTTTTCCCTACCCTTTCCGCCCAAAGGAATGAGGCAGCAACCCCTTGTATGACCCTCCCACCCTCCCGGTGGCGGAGAACGTACGTAACCACTGACAACTTCCATTTCCGGACATCTCCACGTCCCCTCCAATCGCGTCACTTCCGGCGACCCTTGAGGCGAGATAGAAACAGACAAAACCTATGGTAGAGGGAGCGAGAATCAGACAGAGAGGAAAGCTACTTTATATTAGTAATAATAATAATAATATCTTGTTTATTTGGGCGAAGTTAAGACCAGTGCCTTTTCTTACACTTAGCCCATTATTAATGATATTTTTTCATTTATTTGAGGTATTTAAACCGACTGATTATCAGCACACGATAATTTCTATGAGCGAGAGCGAAAGGGCCTACCAACTTTGCCGGTAAAGGTATTTCCCCATATCCGCCAGGGTTCTTTTACATGCCATAATTGACATGGCACCGATGTCTTTACTTCCTCCCCGAAGAAAGTTGTGCTACGGATTTTTATCGTTCAAGAAAAATCCGTCAATCCCAGCTAGGTTCGAACCTACAAACATCTGCTCCCGAGGCGGGCACTTTACCACAAGACCAGGGAGGTCAACCCTTAATGATAAAACATGTTCATATTTTATACTTATGTGCTATTAATATGATAATTAAAAACTAATTTATAGTGTGTGTATAAAGATAATAGTAATAACAACATATTGACCACGTGCCTCTTCGCATATTGTACATTTAAGGACATATTAAATTAAAAAACAAAGAAAGCAGAACTAAATAAAGGAGATAGAAAAAATAATTGAAACACACAAGGGGCTGTCTTTAAATTACGTAAGGGTTATTTTTGGGAGAGGGGGTGGATTCAATATCTTCTTACGTTTCCTTACGATGGGGGGTGAGTCAGAATCTATTTTATGTTTTTATTTAAGGTTTATCTAATCAATGTTTATGGAGAGACAGAATCTAAATTTTTTTTTGTCAGAAAATAAATATATAAATAATAAAGTTTTACATTTATTTCATTTACTAAATGCGATTAAATTATTCTAAAATTTCATATCACTTGTTTTATTTACTGATCCTTATGTCTAAAACTTATTACAGGATATAAATAATCTAATTTACCAAATTATAAAAAAATATGAAAGTTGGAGAGGTGAAGGGGGAGGGGCCATGGAAAATCTTACGATCCCTTAAGTGGGGAACGGGATAGAGGGTTGAAAATCACGAAAAAAAAGCCTTACATAGTTTAAGGATGGGCCCCAATCATTCCATACATATTCACGTGTCATCCTACATATTGGGCACCTTTGTATTATTATTGAGATATTTTAAGGTGGATGTGTAAGAGAAAGCAAGTTCGGGTCTGCATATTTATAGTCTTTAAAACAAAAAAAAACACCTTTTGGACTATAATAAATAAAACATTGCTCCAGTGGATGAAATCAGTTTAGTTTTATGCACATGGTAGTATCAACAGTTGTTCTTGAATAACTTATCTGTCCTGGGCAGAGCGGCTTCTGACCAGAAAACTTTCAAATGGAGAAAAAAGTCCTTTCAGTTTTAGCACCACGTCTTATTAATAGTTTTAAAGATATAACTTTAAAACATGAACATGAACTATAATTTTTATATTAATTCTTAAATATTGTTACAAATTTTTTTATCTTGAAATAGTATTTTTCATAAACTATTTTTTAAATCGTCTACAACTTAGGCTATTTGGTTTATTTACTGATGTGGTCAGTAAGACTTTTCCTGTCTGGATGTAAGTTAAAAAATCCTTTACTTCGAATTATCGACCTTGGTAAGTCTTGGGATAAAGTTCTCGCATTAGCACCCGATGTACATGGGTTCAAACCCAGCCGAGGACCATGGATTTTTCTTGAGTGATAAAAATCCGTAGCGCAACTTCCTTCGGTGGGGAAGTAAAGCCGTCAGTTCCATATCGATTGTGGTATGTACAATAACCCTGGAAGGTATGTGAAAATACCTTTCCCGGTAGAATTGGTGGGCCCTTTCACTCTCACCCATAGAAATTCTCGTGTGCTGATAGGGTGTTTTTTCTATATGGTTTCCCATTAACGTTTCAAGGAAATGCGGGTATATTATTTCTAAAATACTTCCTTCTTCATCCATACCCCATCAGAGTAATTATCATAATACATGCGTACAAAATGAACAGGTAGTAAGCTGTGGCGATAAAAAACACTTTACCTTTGACCTCTATTCACATTAGATTTTTTTTATTAGTATCGATTATCGTTCATTCGATTCCTGTGAGAAAAGAGGCTATCGAGATATCGATATTGATACCCTTAGTAAAAGGAAGGATACATTTGGCACACCATGTCTAATTAATAATTCAATTAGAAGATCTAAAAGTCACCATACACACTAGACAAAAACATTCATCAAAACCGGAGGTCCCTTAATAATGTTATTCTAATCAAACGCAAAAAAAAAAAAAAATAGAGAGACAATCCATTGTTTTAAAAACGAAAGTTGTTGGGTTTGCCCTGCTAAATAATATAATACATATTACGTTAAAAAACCCGAGAGGAAGTGAATTATGCGAAAGGTTTCCATACAAAGTTAAGAAAAAAATTAAATCAAAAAACAAGAAACACAATTACAATTTTTGTAACACAAAAATTAAAAATAAATACTTTTTACAACAGGAAATTTAAAAAAATACACGTTAAGGTTCATTGGACGGGGCTAGGGGGAGGCCAACCTCTAGAATATCATGAGGATAGCGGTGGAGGGTTTTTGAATAGGGATTTATTTTGCTTTTTGTAAAAGGATGAGAGTGAGAAATTGGAAACAGATCCCCCCCTTCCCCACTCTCTGAGCACCCTCCCCTCTCGCCCCCCAAACAATGTTACATTGAACGAGTTGGTCGAGCTATATATATTTTTTTAAAGAGGTTGAGGGTGGAGAGTAAACAAGAGGTTGATTTAATTGCTACAATTATGAAAGTTAGAACTTTCTCCACTACCACTCCCTCCCCAACTCGGGGTCCTCTGACCCTACCTCCTCCCCCGTAACTCTCCTCCCTCATAGCCCACCCATTTCCCTATTCGACGATTTATGAAATGAAACACCGCGAGAAAGTTGCGCTACAGCAGGAGAATATGCAACAAAAAGTTGCGGTCACAATGAGAGTGGGGAAGGATAGGGCGTGGGAGGGGGTGGAGGGGAGATGAATTCAACTAGCTCTGGTAATTAGCACCCGAGGTCATGCTCGAACAAAGTTCTGAACCGGGACGTATCAATTACGTTAATATCGTAATGATTTTAAAATGTTTCAAAGACCGGATAAAATAATAACATATAAGTTATATTAATAAAATGATGAGTTTGTTTGTAAGTCATGAGCATTGCGCGATATCTATCGCACGCATGGGGAGGAAATTTAAAAATAAATGATACGGTGCACCGCAAAGAATTTTCTCCCGCTTTTATCTTAAAATAGACATTTACTAAAAACTCATAGGATTTGTGAAACGAAATAATAGGTCTATGCATTGTTGTAGAAACACTTCACCAAAGATCATAAATGAAATAACATACACTGTTACTTACTTACTCTATGGCATTAGGAACTAGGAACACTGTTACAGAAAAATTGAGAAAAGAGAAACATCTTTGTCCACCAAAGAACATAAGAATCCAATTAATTTTCAAAGACCTGAATTAAAAAGTATACATATTTACTTATAGCTCAGAAATTATTGGTTTCATAAAAATATGTTTCAAACAAAAGATTTTTATCTTTAATAGTATTACAACTTTACAATGATAAGTTAGTTTGTCTCTCAAATAGTTGCGGAGAAATGATGAAAATTGGAAAATTTCCCCTATGTAACAATACCCTCAAAGTAATTTTCATTAGAAATGATAAGCAGTGTCTAGATATAAAATTTAATCAAAATCGTTAAAGCGAATTTTGAAAAACTCTATTTTTTTCTCTGTTTGTCCATCAGTAAACTACCCTTAAATTTAGGGTTGGATATTTAGTTACAAAAACCTCTCGGGGGTTGGGGGGGGGGG
>CABFWB010001964.1:87515-100654 GCA_902151455.1 Timema bartmani
GGGGGGGGGGGAAGGCACACCTTATGGAAATCCAAGATACCAAGTTTGAGCCCAAGCCGTAAAATAGTTTCGACTCTAGCCCAAGGAACAGACAAATAGACGGACAGACGGACGGTATTCTGAAAACCCCTTTTTTTATTTCAAGGGGTCATGAAACGTCGACATCTATCAACAAAATTTGATTTAGATTTTTTGGACGATCACAATACTTTCTCTCTCTGGGGTGTCAAAAGAAAGTGAAAATAAAAAGCCCCTGTGAACAAACATGGGCAACTCCAAGCTGGAATTTAAAATAAGATTTTTTAAATTTATTAAAAATTGTATCGGAAGAAAAAAAAAAAATTCTGCATGTTTGAAACAAAGAAAAGCCGCTGTCCGGAGTGACCACGGAATCTAAATACTTGTTCTTGTATTAAAAAAGGAGTAAGGGCTGTTCTTGTGAAAAAGTATTTTCTCACATTTTATATAACATGTATTATTTTAAACGCATTATCATTACTATCCGCCTCGGTGGTGGCATGGCCTAAGGCGTAAAAGCAAAATTAAATAGATTAACGACGTTGCCTACTTGGTGAATTGGAGCTATTTTGCAAAGCGGGTTGCATCTTAACCTGAAGAACTCTAAGCGCTATCACACGTAGACGCCAATGTATTAAATAGAAAGTGGGAGGAGATAATTAGTTGTTCACCCTGGTGAATGTACTTTCATAAATTCATACGTCAAGTCATGTGATTTGCATCTGTCACTTTTGATAGATATTATCAATGCTTTTAATATAACACAATATTATAGCAAACCGCCTCGGTGGCATAGTTAGCTAACGCGCTAGTTTCGTGTTGAGCTAGACAGCAGAGGATGGGGAAATCAAGGTTCGAATTTAGGTCGGGTGGACTGGGGATGGTTTTTCCCTAAATGGTTTTCCACTCTCCCTCCACGCCAATTCAGGTTGCCTTCCTTTATATTCAACCTTCCCGATTCCTAACCTATTAGCGTAATTATTACTTAAGCGTATAACCCGAACGGTAGTAAGATGTGGTGCTAAATAAATAAATAAATAAATAATATAGCAAAATGTTGACCAGAAAACAATAATTTCAAACGTTGGTATTTTCTAAACCAGTGGCTCCCCAACCTTCACTAGATTTCTACTTTTCTTTGTAACCCATTTCATATTAAAAATAAATATAATTTAGAAATTACAAGATTATTAAAAATAGGTTGTTTTAAGGAGTCTGTATGATTATGTTTTACATGAATTTAACACTCACCTAATGTGATGGATGATGCTGTTTTACGGCCAAAGTTTTTGATTGTCCGGATCAACATAGGATAATTTCAATCGTATTTATGTTTACAATATATATATTAAATACGTTACACGAACTGAGATTGTTGCACAAATATGTGATGACAAAATGTCATCAAGTACTTTATTGCCTTCTATGGAAATATCAGGGCTCATTGAAGGAGCATTAAACTAAAAACACAACACTGAGGTATCGCATAAAATAGTTCTTCAGTGTGAGATCACAAAGACAGCCCAAAAGTTAGTCTTCCTCAATAGATGGTTCGTGGACCATAACAGGATTATTCGTGGACCCCAGGTTGGTAACCTCTGTTATAAACCATTCTTCCTTCCATAATCTTGTTATAGATGGTCGTTCACTCGGTGATAGTTGACTAGTACAGAATTCAACACTGAATTAATCACGGGAACGTCACCAGAATGTCAGGGCATTACAGAGTAAATGGCTTCAGTCATCCTTTTTTTTAAAAAAAGCTAAAATAAAATCCAACTTAGATGAAGCTTCAAGTTCCCACATACGAAATAATTTAAACAATAAAATGATCTCTTCCCCCCAAACCAGTCCTACCAATGGAGTAAGATGATAAAAAACAAACTATTCACTGTCGTTTCCAAGAAAGTTTATATATGTTACTTTTCCCTCCACTACTGTCAAGGATTGGAGAGGGGCAAAGAAGGTGGTATAGGGTAGAGAATCTCACCAAAGCACCTGTGCGACAATAACGCAACAATATGAGAAAAGGGGGGAGGGGGCCGAACTCAGCCAAGAGAGATTTGTAACCAACCACCTCCACCCCCAGCCCCCAAGAGTTGTCTAATGCGGACAAGGAGGCACAAGTGTTTCAATGCTATAGGGGAAGGAGGTCTAAGGAGTAGAGCGATAAGAAGAGAAAGTACAAAGAGAAGAAACCCTCTCTCCTTAAGATTTATATTATTGGAATTGTGGCACCTCCAACTCCTCTCTCATAGCTACACTGACAATACCGGACTCCTCAGAAGAGAAAAGAAATGAGAAAAAAAAAACAGTTCTAAGAAGAGAGACTTGAGGTGATATTTTGTAATTTGCGCTGACAATTTAATGACACCCAAGGAAAGAGAGGAATAGAGAGAGAAAAACATGGGAAATAAAACAGAGAAAGAAGGGGTAAGAGAGAACTATACAAGAGGGAAAATGTTTTCCAACTACAAACTCGGCAACAATCTGTTTCGATGACTTTTTTTTCTTTATTTATTTTCCATCTTCTCACTCTTTCACACTTTCACTTTGTCCTTCACACTTCTTATCCTTTACTTTCTGTCATTCTCATATATATATATATATATATATATATATATTTGTGTGTGTGTGTCTTCATATCCACTCGTCCACCCTTTTGCTGCGAAAACACTTTCACCCGATTCCTCGGCATTTTCTGCGACGTACAAGTCACTAGGGACGGGCAACGAGGAGTAAAAAAAGAAAAATAGAGGAAATAAAAAATATATATATAAAGAAGAAGGGGTGAAAGGAGGATGCTTAAGGCTTCCTCCACCTCCTTCTCCCTCCCATAGTTCCATTTCTTGCCCCCCCCCCCTAAACCCCCACCCACAACATTTTAAAGAAAAGAAGAGTGGGGTTGTTATTGACTTCTTCAATTCCCAGTAGTTTTCTCTCTCGCAAGCATCATACGATGGATTCAAGTTGTTCTTCTTCTCGGCAAAGTTACTGCGGACCCACACGGTCCCAGAAAATGGAGAAAAAGAGGACAAATAATGTATGACGTCAAGGGAGAAAGACGAAAATAATAATAATAATAGTAAAAAAGAAGCCTCTTTTTATTAGTCTTGCCGGATAACAGCGCTCTTGTCTCGTTTATTTTATGCACATGAAGTTCATGAAGGTTGTTGTTCTTTGAAACGACATCAAAAGGGAAATATTGTATCGCCGCCACCTTTTGCACAAACTGAAGAACGAATTGAGAAGTTATCTTGATCATACAATATTGCATTTTTTTTTTAGAAACATATAAATTCATGTGAAGTGTCTGAAGTCTAATCCCTAATTTCTTTTGCTTCGACACCCACAACAATTATTGCATCTTTGAAACATTTCAAAGGAAGACGAAAACTTTGATATGTTTTGAATAGATTTGAAATATCTCACTAAATATTACATATTTAACGTAAGCAGAGATAAATACATTTAGGTGTATGCATAAGAATAAAATAATACAATTTGCTTAACTTAGATCCTTATTCGATTCAAAATTCCGAATAAAAACAAATCCCATATTCGCACACAAGTATAATTTAATTTTAGATCTGAACCTAGATTTCAAAACTTCAGAATACCTTTTAATCTCGTTTAAAATTAATTGAAACTAACACTGAACTTCTCATTGAAATATATTCCAAGACACAGGCAATTTTGTCTTTCAGTAATAATAAAGAATTAGAATAAAAGATTAAATGTTATTTGGATTTATATGGTACACATTTATCACCCTATAGCAAAATTTTTTTTTTGATATAATTGTCCTTTCATTTTCACACAAATTTAACATCTTCGAATCAAAATGTCGCTGACTCTTTATAAAAACAATTTCTGGCTTTATTCGAATCGTATTTCAACTTTCTGTTGTGAATCTGACCAATAATTTATTAATTATAGACGAATACCCTCAACTCTTTAAGAATCTGCAAATTCTAGGAGGGGAAGAGGGTCTCGTATGACCTTAATCCTCTGGAGTTTTTTTTTTGTACAGGGATAGTTAAAAGGTTTTGTGTATTTATCTGCAATAAATGATTTATCAGAATTGCAACAGTGAGTTGAAAAAGGTTGTCATACGATTGAAATGAAGCCAGGGATTTTCCAAAGAAAACTCAACAGTCTGAATTGAAGATTTGAAATTTGTGTGGAAATCGCTGGACAACATGTATACCTTTTGTTGAGATAAATGATAAGGTAATAAATTTGTGCCATGTAAACCTGAATAATATTTTTAATATTATCACCGAAAGACAAAAGTGCCTGTATCTCTATGTGAGTCGGTTTGCTGATTTATGTTTACTGATACTTTTTTTACTAATTTTAATGAGCACTGCAATATCTTAAAGTTGTGAAACTTTTTAACACCCTATATATATATTAGACCCAACAGGTATCGAACATGGTGCCCATTAGTCATGATAGGCATATGTTATTTCTCAATCTCTAAAACAATCTCACCTGATTATGGCGATTAAAACTAAAAAAAAACGGTGGGCACAAGGAAAAGTCTCGCTATTTATTGTCGGGGAGGTCAGATGTTTCCACTCCCGCTCAGATGTAAAGAGTTTTTTATTCCATAAAGGGTTCTCTCACTCACCTTCCACGCAAACGTGAGGCTCATTTCTTTTCAATTGTACCTTCCTTATACTTGCGTTCAATATTTTAGTTAAATACGGATAGGTCGGACGCAGGTACCAAGATACGGTCCGAAAAAAAATATGTTAGAGTAAAAATATAAATAACGTACTGTATTTTATGATGAGGTAACTTTTTTTTTTTGCCTGTACATTTCCACGAAGAAAATCAAGACTAGTTGATTGATAAAAAGGTAAACTTTCACGTTAAAGTCCGTCACCTTAGCTCAGTTGGTTGCGTGTCTGTCTATTGAACTAAGGATCCCGGGCTAGATTCCTGGCATGGCCAAAAAAAGTTCTCATTAGTGAAATGATAAGTGATAAATTAACGGCCAAGGGTTGGGTGTTGTGTCTATTTTAGATTTAAATTCGTATATAAAAGTGTGTGCTGATAAATCATTCGGTTCAGAAAGTACACTTCAAATAAATGATTTTATTTTACATTAAATAGTTATTTTGAAAAGATAATTAAACGTTCAGCATCTTAGGAAGGGGAAGGGGTGAGGGGGGAATGTTAGGGGGAAGTAAAGTATAGCTTGCAGAAGCCAAACAGTCAACTAAAACCGTGACCCAAGTTTCTAAACTCTGTTCTCCAAAACAATCGCTCTCTGAACTACTCACTCGTAACAATAGTCTCCAGAAAGTTGTTTCTCCAATATGAAAGTGTCGATACCTAGCGGTGTAAGTTACACGTCCTAGCTCACCCGACAAACATAGATCCCCCACCTCCTCAAATAACGCGATCCAGAGCTCATTTGAGCGTCCACCCGGTACGTGAGAAGCCCCTTCACCCCAGTCACGGAGCTACTAATTAACACTAATTATGAGGCGTCTCTATGCCTTTGTTTCGAGTTTGGCCCGAATAGAATATCCTCTTCTCTCTCTTTCTTATGGTCTTGTTTCCCGTCTAGTGTTGCATCCACGTCGCGGGAGCCTAATTCCGGTCGACGTCTACCACCTCTCTCTCTCTCTCTCTCTCTCTCTCTCCACACGCGTCGAACAATCGTGACAATCAAAGTGAGAAGAGGGGTCGGGGGTTGAGGGGTACTTCGCCACGATCTTGGCGCTGTCATGGCGTGACCTGAACATGCACGTGTCGACTATGGTGCGTCGCTGTTCAACAACGTTCTGTCCTACTTTGTGTGTGTCGTCACAAGTCGCGCAGATGTGTGGTGGTAAGACTCTGAAGGCTGGTTCACACGGAAAGCTAGGCTAAGATAGGCTAAGCCAAACTAAGCCATAAGTCACGCTATACTTTTTTTTTTCAGATCACTGGCCGGGAAATTTTTCCGTCTCACATCTTGAGCCATCTTAAGTTGCGCGTGCGCATTACGCAGCTTGGGATACGTGTTGAACAAACGCAATGCTGTATTGTTGAGAGTAACCAAACGAGTGTTGAAGATTTGTTTTCAGTTTATTTCACGTGTATTTAAGTAAGGCCTAATATTCTATTTAGGTTTAATATTTAATAAGTATTTTTATATTAAAATGGAACCGTTAATTGAAAAAGTCAACCTCCTACATTTTCTTCCTCTTCCAAAACAGCTGCTAATAGCATCAGCTCCTCTTCCTCAGTACTATCATCTGAGCTCAAACAAGACATTTTGGAGAACGCCAACATAGCTAAACTTCACTGGACCAGACCAGAAAAAACCACAGTGAATTCAGTAGGGGAAAAGAGGAACCATAGCTTAGCTTAGCAATGAGTGTGAAACCAAACTGATGGAATATTAGCACAACATAGCACAGCTTAGCGCGTTCTGTGGGAACCGACCTTAAGGCGTCGTCTTTAGCCGTTGATGGCGCTAGTGAGAACGCTTGAAACGCCAATGTGGCAAAATTGTGAAGCTTCGAAGTGTAACAGCCGTTTGAAACCAACTCGAAACATGTTTTAAGTATTCAGAAAAATATTAATATCTTGTTTCAAAACGATAATTCTGGCAATTATTCTCAACAAACATTTACTAAGGGATGACATTTAGTCAAAGTGTGTCTCATATATCTATTTGACCGATATCGATTGAACTTTTGAAACCACTGAAGAGGTTAAGTAAAATTGGTTGTCGATCTCTGTGGTCTTGGGGTGAAGTGCTCACCTCAGGAGCCGATGTTCGTGGATTCAAACCCAGCCGGGGTCAACGGATTGTTCTTGAACGCTAAAAATCTGTAGCACAACTTCCTTCGTAGAGTAAGTAAAGCCGTCGGTCCCATGTCGATTGTGGCTTGTAAAAGAACCCTGGAAGGTGTGTGAAAATACCTTTCCCGCCAATATTGTTCGACCCTTTCGCTCTGATTCATAGAAATTCTAGTGTTGTATATCAGTCGGTACAGAAAGTGTACGTTAAATACCATAAAGAAATAAAATAAAAATTTGGTTTTGCATAACGAGTGCAATCTTTACTGTATGTTTGTATCCTCCACCAATTAGCGCTTTAGTTTATGATTCAAGTGGTTGTACAACTTATTCGCACCAAAATCGATGGACACGAGGGCTAGACGTCACGAAAATCTAGTTTGATTTACCTGTGACGGGAATCTAGGAGTTTGAATCCCGGCTCGGTGTGCTAAAGGTTGCTTATAACCAAATAGTTTACCACTCTTCCTACACGCAAATTTGGGTACATTTTCTTTAAATTATAGTTTCCACAGTCCTACCAAATTATCGTGATTAAAACTGGTACACCTCGAATGGGTAGTAAGATTCAGTGGAATAGGCTACATATTAATAATATACATATATATTTAACCACGCCGTTCCCTTACAGGATAGGCAAGAAACTGTGCATATAGCTGAAAAAAACAACTCCATACTTAATCCATCCTCACTAACTTTCTCCACACTTCCCTATCCTTGCATGCTCCCTTTTCTTCAACAACATTCATACACAGAGTCATACATGCTCTTTTATTCTTAAAACTCTTAATGTTTCTCTCTATCACCTATTGGTTTATAACATTTAGCCACGTCTTACATGAACAATCCGTTCCTTTTTACCCACACACTAGACCTTCATATATTTTCCTCGTCACTCAATCCACACTCATCCTCTCGACATCACCAAACCAACATGGGACGTTCACATAGACCTATTGGATTCTCTTTCAAACTCCACTCCTTCAGCACCCGTTCATTACTGATTCTGTCCATACGAGTTTTTCCACGTGCATTTTCTAATAATATCTTTTAATAATAATAATAATATATAATATATCATTTCTAATAATATATAGATGTAATATATCCCCAGGCATGTAATCCACCGTACACACGTTATTTACCCAGTGAGCCAGCGTGGGAAAGCATCAAACTACGTGTGGGCTCTGTGCGTGGATTAATATTAATTACGTACAAACAATTAATAACTAAACAAATACTAATAGAAAACATTATCGCAATCAAATTTAATTAGAGGGCTGGAAATTAGTGAACGGTCATCAGGCTTAGTGAGGTAACGAACGGTTTACGTGCCCTTTGCCTTTGTCCTGCATGTGAGGCTGTGTGTTATTTACATAGTCTGCGGACCACGTCATTATTCTACTTAGAGACCGATTTGATTAAAAACACACATAAATATAGGCGTGACTACAGGAGGTAAGCCATGCCCTTCCCCTTCAAATGTTGCTCTTTTTTTTTAACACCAAGTCTTACTAGCCGTTCGGGATAAACGCTTATGTACTAATTAATATAGTGGTTTTAGGGATTAGGAAGGCTATGTTTAGATGATGTGTACCCGCATTTGAGTGTAGGTAGAGTGGAAAACAGTTTTGAAATTACCACCCTCAGTTCACCCGAGTGAGATTCGAACCTCGGCATTCTAATCTACTGTGAGAGTAGCGCGTTAGACCACGCGACAATCGAAGCTGGTTAATGTTGCAGGCTGCGCGACCATTTCTCGCTTTTAAGGAACCCCCAGAAGATTTGGTATATTTTTAATCCCTTCTTGACAAGTGAAGTAGCTCTATATTATGTAGACATGCGTAGATGGAGGTCAAAGGGGAGGGAGTTGTGGTGACATGGAGGGGAGAGGAGAGGAAAGGAGGTGTTCAGTTTTTGTTCCTCTGACATTATCTACCATATTTATTTTTCCAATAAAAATGTTTTAAAACTTGAGGTGGAAATTTGTACACGTGTAACAGAGTAGCGTCGGTTTTTGTTGTTTTTGTTGATGTTGTTGTTGTTGTTGGTGGTGGTGGTGGTGGTGGTGGTGGTGATGGTGATGGTGGTGTTTGAATATGCAAATTAAGAAACCAACAACACAGAATTGGGTTCATTCTATTTTAAATTAAAATAGTTTTTAAAAATTAGCTAGTTACCACAGTTTTAAAACATATTTTAAACCTGGAACTATTCTAATTGCTTTGATTTGAATCGTAGTCGAAATATTTATCGAGACTAGCAAAATGTTAGTTACTATTGGAATTGTTTTGATTTGAACACACGCAAATAATAATGCTATCCCGTGGGAAATACAAACTGTTTTAGTCAGTTCATACATTATTTGTGTCATACATCACATAATTAAGAATAAATATTAATTACATGCAGGTGTGACGGTATGCGAATTCAATCAGTTTGGGTATAAAATAAAACATTAAAAAGAACCGTAAGGGATAGTATTTATATGAGATATTGTAATGTAAGCTAAACTAAAATACTATAACTTAGGAAAAAGTATGTTAAATCAAAATTATGTCTAAATTATATTAATAAGATATTAAAAGTATATAACATACTTTATTGATATCGATTTTTTTCATATTCTAGCTACTAGACATATACTACCACGGATTTGATTAATCAACATCCTGGCAGGAAGAATCCTACTGGCAATTATTTCCGTGAATAAACCATATAACCTGAGCTGTAGACAATTTATAATATATATATCTACAAAAAATTACTTCGATATCAAAAAAATAATCTTGTGACAATGTAAGACAATTTTTTAGGATTATTTAAGAAAGTATGGTTTATTGTATCATTGTTTATGTTTAAAACTCACAGAATATCTCGTAAATTCATTAACATTGGAAATGCTATCTTGATTTGTCGTGACGTCACAGGTAGGTAATTCACGTTTCCTTTCCCACCCCACCTTAAGTCACTGATGAAAATATTTGAGCATAAGGCCACAAGATTCGTATGGCCGTATAGAAGTAAATATCACGTCAAATGACCATATAACAAAGCGAGAACTAGACCTTTGCAAAATATGTAGGAGGGCTGTGAGTTTGTGTGTGTGTAAGAGAAAGAGAGAGAGAGAATATGTTGCGGGTTGCAGCCAACCAAGTATGACGTCATCAATCATGAGCGAGCCGTCGTGGCCTGTCTCATTCATCATCTCCCAAACATCGGTGGTCCAAATCTCAGCAACAGCGTCATAACAAAAAAAAAAAGTTTTCTGCAAGGAGAAGAAATCTTGATTCGCAACCCCCTTGGACGATATTGAGCGGTCGAACACTGTCCATGACACTTTTCTACTAAACAGTGTCGTGTCGTGGAGTGTTACCAGATTAATCAGAATTTTTTTTTAGCACCACGCCTTAAGACATCATACGCCAATCAACAACAATGTGATAAAGTCGGCTAGAAATCATAAATTTGCACGAACAATATTGCACGTGGGTCATTTCTGATTAAACATTAATGAACATAAAGATTTAATATAAGTTCCTAATGATGAACATTGTTGAAATATTGAGTTATATTTGGATAAAAACTGGATTTAAAAGGCCGTTTTTTGACAATTTTAGAACGTCTTCACAGATAAGCACTGTGCAAAAATCTTCATTCTGTCTAATACCTGTTCGGTTTATTCACCTGTGTGTACTAACTACTCTAATGCCGAGGTCGGCAACCTTTTTGGCCCACGATGGACTTATAATATTATCAAAGGTCCCGCAATCGATCACCCATCTTTTCTCCACACCACTTTTAATTCCCCTCTCCCCCTATATCCTTATATTTATTCCTTAAATTCAATTTTTCCTCAGATACTTCTGTTTACACCTTTATAAGAAAAAATAATAAAATAAATAAAACGTACATTTTCATATTACGCTATTTAACTTTCTTATAAAATTACAGATCAAGATAAATTTGGTCACTAAACTAGGTATTATTTGAGAGTACTTGTTATATTTTAGAGTTAAGAGGACTCAAAGATCAACGTGTTAATGATGATGTTGTTTTCTTACACGATCGACTGTAAATTATCATGAGACCGACCGTTCAATCACGATCAACTAGGTGCTGACCCCTGCTTTAATGTGCTAGGAATTAGGAAGGTTGAATTTAGTGGAAGTGAACCAACATTTGCGTGGAGAGAGAGTGGGAAACTATTTAGGAAAACCACCCTCAGGACATCCTACCGGTATTCAAACCCCGATCTTCACATCATCGACTGGCTAGTCTGTTACAAGAGTGACGCCTTATACTATGCGGCCACCAAGGTGGGTCATTGCTGGTTAAAACTGTTCTTGTAATATTTTCACACCTACTCGGTCCTCCGTTTGACCAATCAGGCACAGGCTTTGCTCGTGTCTTACCACAAATCCGGGCTATTAATTATGATTATATTTATAATTGTATTTATTGTATTTATAATTATAATTTAGATTAAATGTACCTACATTTGTGTGAAAAGAGAGTCGGGAAAACCATCTAGAAATAACACACTTAGTACACCAGTCCAGGATTCGAACCCCATTACCTTCAAACCAGATTTGATCAGCCTAACAATTAGTCCGTGCGCCAAACGATAAGGGTCTTAAGCCGCTAGAATTAGTCGATCAGATTCATAAACGTCCAGAAACCAAGGCAGTTTATAACGTTCCTGGGTGGAGCTGTCCAGCATTAGGAGAACAAACAGGGGAGGAGTAAAATACAAATGGCAATACAATTTGTGTTGTATTAAATTACTTCACTCTATCCTCAAATATCCATTCTACTCTCCTATACCAGTTACCTTTTGTTTCCCGAACATTTAGCTCTTAATGATCAACAGAAATATATGAATTTTGTACTTTTCACACTGGAAAATTTCAACTTTTAAATTATGTTTACAGCTCTTTATAGGGTCATATAAAATAGTTTTGGGTTCACTCCAGTAAACAACAAACTTGTGGACTGCTAAGTGTTTTGTCAATATTTATTTTAGCCTAAGCTAAACATCTGATTGACAATATCTCAGCCACCCCTTCAAATAAGTGACATTGAAACTAATTCCCATGATAATGAGAATAAAACAAAAAACTGTAGACGTTATCAATGTTTTTCTAAGAAAGCCACAATAGAGGGTGAAATAAAAAAAAACTAATAAAAAGATGGTACCACAAGAAGTGTTGAAACATTTATTATTGGCTCATGGTCAAAGGGGTTGAGAGGGTGTGGAGGTGGAAGGGTTTTAATCGGCGAGTGAAAGGCGTTGTAAAAAAAAAAAGAATCGGTCAGAAAAAAAACCAACACAACAGAACAATCTCTCATTCGACCAGCGACGCACTCAAACATCCTAAACCTCCTTTACTCCCCTTCACGCAACCTCATGCCTTGCTTTGGGAGAATTTGAACTGTGATCCCTCTCAGCATCCATCTTCTTTTCGACGCCTCCTTTCTCCTACACCCCCTATTCCATTTTTTTTTCTCTTCCAAGGAATGAGAAGAGAGAATTAATATTATTAAAGGCCCGCTGGTGGCCGCATGACCAATGGACTAGACTGTCGACTAGGGGGAGATCGGGATTTGAATCCCGGTCGGGTGTACTGAGGGTGGTTTTCTCTAAGTTTTTTTACTCTCCTTTAACGCAAAAGCGGCTACACTCCAAATAAATTCAACCCTTCTCATACCTAACACAATAGAGCAGCTAGTACATAATCGTAATATCCGGACTGGTAGTAAGACCCATTGATAAAAAAAAGTCAAAAAGGGGAGGGTACAAAAACAATTATTTTTGCACCAAGACTTACTAGCCGTTCGGGTAATACGCTTATGTACTAATTATTCTTATGGTTTTGGAGATTGGGAAAGTTATATTTACAAGAAGTGTACCTGCATTTGCGTGGATGGACAGTGAACAACCATTTAGAGAAAACCACCCTCAGTACACCCGACCGAGATTAAAAAGTAGATTTCCCCGTCAACAGCAGTCTAATCTACTGCGAGAGTAGTGCCTTAGACCATGCGACCACCGAAGCGGGTGTGCAGAGGTTAATTCTGACATATCCGTGAACATAGGTAGGTTAATCTTGATCTTTTTAACCACCGATTTTTCTCGTTTTAACCTAAGTCCTAGGAGAAGGCAAATACGGTTGGCGTGGAATGCACTCTCCATTAAAATGTATCAGCATTCGTCTTTATTGGATATGAGCTGGTGTTCAAATAATGGTTTTCAAGGGGGGGGGGGGAAAATGTGTTAACGAGCTGGAAAAATATTATTATATTTTAAATAA